>CAUYPK010019624.1:0-38057 GCA_963574355.1 Loris lydekkerianus
AGGTGGGCAGGGGAGGGCAGGTGGGCAGGGGGAGGGCAGGTGGGCGGGAGGAGGACAGGTGGGCAGGTGGGCAGGGGGAGGGCAGGGGAGGACAGGTGGGTGGGAGGAGGACAGGTGGGCAGCGGAGGGCAGGTGGGCAGGGGAGAGCAGGTGGGCAAGTGGGCACAGGGAGGACAGGTGGGCAGGGGAGGGCAGGTGGGCACAGGGAGGACAGGTGGGCAGGGGAGGGCAGGTGGGCATGTGGAGGGCACAGGGAGGACAGGTGGGCAGGGGAAGGGCCTGGTTTCCTCCATCCACAGACCAGCTAACTCAGAAGTCCACGTGTCCCCTGTCACTTCTGTCCCAAGCTCCCATAAGTGTTCTTCGTATGTGGTGCCTATTTATCAAAGCTTTGATGATTTTACAGACATTTAATGTCAGCCTTCTGGATAAAATTAAGTTTGGTGGATTATCTTGTGATCAACGGCAAGTTTTCTCCAAAGACACCACACCTTTTTCAATGTCTGTGAATGTGTTCTAGATGAAAATTGTTAGCTGTTATTTTTAAAGAGGGGGGGGGGAAGAAACCAAGAAGAAAGTGACAGGGTGTGAAGCACAGGATGATAAAAATCTATAAATAAAAATCTATAAATAAAATAGGGAGAAACAGCCACACATCGCCAGAGTTTCAGACTCACATCACCGTTGGCCAGAGGAAGGGAGGCTCTCTCGCTGTTATTAAAACTGAATGGCTCCAATCATACTCCTTCAACCCCCAGGTTCTTATTCACCAGAAAATGTGCATTAATCACACCTTCATTTCTCCCAGGAAGCCAATCATATATCCTGATGTTGCTTATGTAGGAAAGCAACGTGGTGCTCAACGTGGTGTTTTCCATTTCAGCAGGACCTTTCTGCTGGAGGCTTAGGAGAGTCTAACATCTGCACGCAGGAAACAGGGGGCTCTGAACGGAGCTTGCGGTGCTGCTGTTGCACTCACAGCTCTGTGCACCACTGCAGTGCTCCCGTGTTGATGCCAGCAGCCTGCACATCTGTCCCCAAACTTCACAGAATCCATTCAAACCTTACCGTATCAGCCCAAGATTCCAAACAAGCACAGTTCTCCACATTCACTGTGCAAAGCTCTGCGGCTTGTAGGGACGGCAAACGCCCCACACTGTCTCATCACACATGCTTCCCACGTGATCACACCCAGAAGACTGAGAAACAGGACAAATCTACTAACAGTGAGCCATGCCCTCGGAAAAGCAGAGGGATCCTGTGGCCCCCATCAGCCTGGAGTGAGAGACTGGACCAAACTGTTCCTCATCTACAAAAGAAAGCATGACACTCAAGTTGCCTGTGAGAGGAGAGGTGCCAGGCCAGGGAGACGGCCGAGGGGGTCACTAGTGTTCACTGTGGCTGCTCAAGCTGGTTAGTGGGTTCATGGGTTTTATTACGTCACTCCTGACCCGTTCTGTACCCAAAGTGTCACCTTCATTGGATTTATGACATGCCTGGCATGAACGCTCCTGCTCTTCGACCTGCGAAGGTCCCTAACAACTGCCTCGCTGCCACCGCAGGGCTCCTCCCTGCCCTATCTCGGCTCCACACCCCTCCTGAGGGACTAGAGATGTGACGTTCTCTCCTCAGCACCCTAATGTTAGGTTTAGGGCGTCTGAAAGAACAGCATCACATTGACGGTATGTGACCATCATGTCTCAAACACAACCCCACGGAGGGGCCAGGAGTCCCCCTGCCCCTCACTCATGTGAAGTGTTTCCTTAGCCATTTAGAAACTCGGTATAGATATTCACACAGCCCACATCGTTTGGATTCAACTTCAGAAGACGAGATTATTAACGCTAGGAATTTCAAAAGTCCTCACAAGTGACATGAGACGTCTTACTCGGTGGGGAGTACGCTGAGGACTCACCTGTGTTGCATGTTTTACCAGTTTTGTAACAAAATGTCAGCAAATTCCCTTGTTCAGCTTTGGGAAGGAACCTTGTAAGGCAAGAGGGAAGGCATGCCCCTAACAGGGTGGCGGGTCGGGCTCTAAGCCAGCCCCTCCAAGGACACTCAGCTGGACGTGCTGACCCAAGAGGAAACTGGCCGCTGAGCTCTCACTGTCCCCTCTGGTCCTCCTTTACAGTTAGTCCTCCAAGGAAGAAATGAACGCACCAGAAACAAACTTGTTTCTAGTGCTTCTTTGCACACATTCACTCACTTATTTGGGGTCTCGTGTTTGAAGTGTGTTGACCCTGGAGCTGCTAAGGCCCCTCGCACACCAACAAGATGCTCAGGGTGCCCAGAGTAATGAACTTGAGACTCAAACAGATTCCAAGAGAGAGATTTTACTGATCATCCTAGAACCAGCGTATAGCACAGTAACAGAGTCATAGGGTCAGAAGGGAATTTAGACATAATTTAGCTCCAGCCCCTCCCAGCAGGACTCCATCTGGACGCCTCCAGCAGGTGGCCACAGCATGCTGCTCTAACAATTCCTGTTGTGGGCACACACTATTTTGCAGGGCAGTTCAATTTCTGACTGAACATTAAGCAGACACATCATCCGTACCCCCGTGATTCCCACCCCATCAGTGATGGGGGAAAGTGGACAGGGCAGGTCCCAAGGAAGATCCTGCCCTGGGGTGCGCGACAGCTCCCCCAGATGACAACAAATCACTAGCAAATTCATAGGAAACACACGATTTCATCGGCATTCTCCCAATTTCTGTTGATGTTAAAAAAAACCCAAGCAAACACAAAAATGACCATTGCTAATAAGTCGCTAATAAGTGATCGACAAGCATTATTTTGAGTACGATGCTTTGGAATGAAAGACGTGGGCCATAGGGGGGAATCCTCTCATCTCCTCAGCTCTAAAATAAAGGCCTTACATTCAGCCACATTTTCATTTGCAGCCGTTTCAGGTGTGCTGACAGACTGGTGGCCCGCCACAGCCAGATTACCGCTACTGAAAATTTTTTTTAAAGAGTCAATACAGAAAGAGTGGCTTAAAATGACATTCACCATTTCTCACCTTAACGTTCTATGATACCAAGGAAAACCCAGTCTATTTACTATCTGAACTAACACACACGCTGATACTTAGGTCCTGCTGTACAAGAATTATATTTCCTTTTTCATTATTGACAAGAACCTTGAAAACATGCTCTACAAGATTAGGCTGAGCTTGTCTTCACGCAGATGTTCTCCTTGATGGGAAAAATGTCACTGACTTGGGATCTCAACCACTGAGGCCGGTCCACGCAGCACTCACCTGCATGAGCTCATGGCTCTGCAGAAGATCGTTCTGCAGCATCTCCTGGGTAAGGCGCCCCATGGTGCTGTAGAACTCATCTGCAGTTTCACAGCATTCTATTTGCCTGGATGAAGAACAGAGAGAGACCATTTAGGGCACCCGTGCTATCTAAGAGGTGTTCTCTCTAGGTATAAGATGTGCAACCAAAGCAATCAAGTTATCATCAACAAAAACCAAAATCCTGAGACAAGGCGTGGCACCCGTAGCTCAGTGGTTAAGGTGCCGGCCACACCAGGGCTGGTGGGTTTGAACCCGGCCTGGGCCAGCTAACCAACAATGACAACTACATCAACAAACAAAAAATAGCCAGGCACTGTGGCAGGTGCCTATAGTCCCAGCTACTTGGGAGGCTGAGGCAAGAGAATCGCTTTAGCCCAAGAGTTTGAGGTTGCTGTGAGCTGTGATACCACGGTACTCTACCAAGGGCAACATGATGAGACTCTGTCTCAAAAAAATTTTTTTTTAAAATCCTGAGACAGGCAGTGCAGCCCTACTTATGTGGAGAAAAGATAAATACACACATCTCAAAGGCAATGTGCCATTTCCCAAAGGCAAAGAAGATAGTTATGTGATGCTTAAAGATATGCCGAGAATGATTTCTTTAAATCCCTGAGCTGATAGTTGGTGGACCTTTCTTTGCCAAAATGTTAAAAATGCTGAAGTCTCCCAGGAAACAACTTATACAGGTTTTTGGAACAAAACCCTGGCAGTGATTTATTAGTTGCCTGACACATTGTCTGTCATTTACAGCTCTGGGAAAGAGACAATAAAAACTCCTGCTTAACCGTAATAGTTTCATTCTAACGCATCTTCTATTACCCAAAATGTGCAAGTTTAATGTAATAGTCACAATATATCAGAGATGACTGAAAATGCCCTTTCAGCCCTAGTAAAGAGTGTAAGCATAGTCTTTTTGGTGATGTGTCTTGGCAGTAACAGATGACAACATAGATTAAGTTTGTTTTTTTATTTTTTAGGAGACAGGGTCTCTGTCACCTAGACTGGAGTACAGTGGCATAGTCATAGCTCACAGCAGCCTCAAACTCCTGGGCTCAAGTGATCCTCCTACCTCACCTTCCTGAGTAGCTGGGATTATAGGTATGTGCCACCACACCTGGCTGGTATAAGATGTGCCACCAAAGCAATCAAGTTATCAATCAACAAAATCAAATCAATCAACCTAGCAACAGGGTCTTGCTGTGTTGCCCAGGCTGGACTTAAACTCCTGCCCTCAAGTGATCCTCCTGCCTCCGCCTCCCAAAGTGCTGGGATTATAAGTGTGAGCCACTGCGACCAGCCAAATGAATTCTGATGAGAAGTTCCTTAATTCTGACTGTATCAAGTACCGTGCTAGACACCCTTACACATTATCTCAATTTTATCACAGCCCTTAAAGAACCGAACGAAGATTGTGATCTCAGCCCACACATCTATCCACTTCTCTCCAGATCTTCCAGTTTCTCTTAGTTACATCTAAGCCCCTCTCCCTCTTCCGAGTCAGTGCCAGAGAGATGGTGACAAAGGGAGACAGCCAGGACAGGAGCACTGAGGAGGGGTAGGAACCCTGTCGTCCTCCCTCAGATTCCAACCGCTGAGACAAAACAGCTGAGATTTCAGGGGCTAAAACAATTGGAAACGTTCACAGCTTTCTCTTTTCCTCACATTTAAATATCAATGCTTTACATGTCACAGCACTAAAATCACATAAGGTCCCCTACACAGAGGAGCAGAAGGGGAACTGACTTACTCTCCCAGCTTTGCCCAGATGGCCAGAGACACCCTCAGGATGATTTCTGAACCTTCAAAGAAGACGGAATCCCAGATCTTTAAAACCGTGTGATTAGGGAGGCACGTGGCGAAGAGCGTCAGAAACCACTGCATGGTGAAGACGTTAGTGAGTGGGGGCTCATATCCACCTGGAATAAAGCAAACACGCTAAGTTCCGACTTGCAGGATGAACACACACCATCCAAGCCTGCACACATGGTCATCTTCGCATCTTTAGGCTCCTCCTGGTTCTCCTTCCACGCTTCTGGACAAACACCAATGTGTTTAACAGACGTCTCAAGCATACGGACGTCACACAGTCTTCATGATACTTCAGAAATCTCACCCTAAAACTTACTACCTCCTGTGGGGTTCTGAAGATTAAAAAGCAAGTTTTCCTCACCAAAATCAGAATAAAAAGAAAAAAAAATTAGCCTCTCAAAAGCAAAAGCCATCTAATTTTCAAACTTCTATAAATCCCACTTTTATTCAAATGCTGCTGCTAAGGATAAAATTGCTTCTTATAAATTCTTCTTAAATTATGCATCATTCTCGGGTGGCACCTGTGGCTCAGTGAGGAGGGGCCAGCCCCATATACCGAGGGTGGCGGGTTTGAACCCAGCCCTGGCCAAACTGCAACAACAACAACAAAAATAGCTGAGCTTTGTGGCGTACTCCCAGCTACTTGGGAGGTTGAGGCAAGAGAATCGTCTAAGCCCAAGAGCTGGAGGTTGCTGTGAGCTGTAATGCCAATGCACTCTACCAAGGGTGACAAAGTGAGACTCTCTCTCTAAAAAGAAAAAAAAAAAAAAATTATGCATCATTCTCAGGCCACAATGGAATTAAATGAGAAATCATGAGTGGAAAGATAGTTGGGAACTCCCAAAATGTTTAGAGATTAAACATTAAATTTAAAAAATATTTTGAACTAAATTGAATATGGCTTTAAAGATCGGGCATCCAGCCCATTTTGAAATTTTTGAACTAACTAAAAACACAGCACTCCCTCCTACTTCCTGCGATAAATATGCATTTTAATGAAATACAAAAATTTAGAGTTTTCATGCATTTTTTCCTCCTCACTATAAACAAAGGGAGTGTCTCTGTTCAGAGACCAGAATCTGAAGTTGTTCCTCACAGCCAAGTGCAAGATACTCGTGTAAAAACAAGTAGGTCAGTAGAGTGTGTCTCACTGTGGGACAAGTGAGGCCATCCTATCAGAGAGTGTGACAGCCACACAGGTGCACGGTTATACTGCACACACCAAGATTATTAATTAATAATTACAAAGAGTATTCAAATGGCTCAGAATTAGATGCTTAGAGACACTTGGGGTGTCACTAAAATTTCCAGTGTATTTTATTTTTTTAATTTCAGAATATTACAGGAGTACAAATGATTTGTTTACACAAATTGTTTTTGTGTGGCTGGAATCAATGTTACAAGTGAGCCATCACCGCATAGTGCACACTGCTAGTGTGAATTCACCCCACCTATTCTGTCCCCTCCCAGTGTGCACTTAGCCACTAGTGTGAACTCACCCCTCCCTTCCTGTCTCCTCCTAGACACTGTGCACTATACCCGCTAGTGTGAATTCACCCATCCTCTCCTGTCCCCTCCTGGACAGTGTGCAGTGTACCCATTAGGTGTGAATCAACCCCTCCTCTCCTATCCCCTCCTGGACAGTGTGCAGTGTACCCATTAGGTGTGAATCAACCCCTCCTCTCCTGTCCACTGTACCCACAAGTGTAAATTCACCCCTCCTTTCCTGTCCCTCCCAGACAGTGAGCACTGTAGCCATTAGGTGTGAATCAACCCCTCCTCTCCTGCCCACTGTACCTGCTAATGTGAATTCCCCCCTCTTCCTGTCCCCTCCTGGACAGTGTGTACTGTACCCACTACTGTGAATTCATCCCTCCTCTCCCTTCCCCTCCCGGACAGGGTGCACTGTACCCACTAGTGTGAATTCATCCCTCCTCTCCCTTCCCCTCCTGGACGGTGTGCACTGTACCCACTAGTGTGAATTCATCCCTCCTCTCCCTTCCCCTCCTGGACGGTGTGCACTGTATCCACTAGCGTGAATTCATCCCTCCTCTCCCTTCCCACCTGGACAGTGTGCACTGTACCCACTAGTATGAATTCACCCTTTCCCTTCTGTCCCCTCCCACCTGCTTGCTTTCCCCTGAGTTTTACTACCAAAGTACAGCATGGATATTGATCAATTAGCTCCAATTTAAGAGTCATGCAGTCTTTGTTTTTTAGTCATGGATTATATCTTCAAAATCCTTGAATATCTTCCCAGATTTAAATATGTGGGTCAGACTTGACTGCAAATGCCCGGCCAACAGTAGGAACTGGCCAACAATTATAGGAGACACAGTAAATATCTGGCTCCTCTTTCTGGAATTCTGAGCACAACCAAGAAGATGCAAGCAGTGGGTACAACCACAGCTACTAGGGCAGGTACTTGCAAAAGCACAGTGGGGCACACTGGACAACAGCAGCCCTCTGAGCCACCAGCCCATAGCTGATGACAGTGGCTCAGGTTGTGCTAAACTGTACCCGGAGCTTAGTTTTACAGAATTCCTAGAAGTTTGGTGCCAGCTGGGAGCAGCTTGACTAGATAGAAGGACATGTCAGCATTCTCCACCTAGAGTACAACATGTGGGAACTCGGGGCCTCAAGGTCATGCATGGCCCTCCAGATCCCCAAGTGCAGCCCCTCCGCCAAATACAAATTTCACAGAACAAATCCCTTGACTAGAAAGCTTTGTTCTGTAAAATTTGGATTCAGTCAAAAGGCCATACTCAAGGATCCACAAAGTCACAGGTGCCCCCAAGGCCACATTTCCCACTCCTACGAGAGGTTCAACACTGAGCCTTACATTTTTTGAGTCTGGCTTTCGTTCTCCTTACCAGGGGTGTCCAACCTCTTTTCTGCTGCACATTGGAAGAATAATAGCTGTGTCGGGACCCACATAAAATACACAAACAATGACAAGAGCTGACGAGCAACAGAAAAGGCCCAGACACACCTTCTGACGTCACAGATAAGTGAAACAGTCCTCAAATAATGTGTGTGTGGCCCTCGGGCCACAGGTCAGACACCCCTGCTAAACATTCAGCTATTTTGTTCCACCAAACTCCTGCTAACAGAACTACCTGGAGACATTTACCTCCATTTGAGATAAATTGAGGTTCAGGCTCACATGTACCGTGAAAGCCAACAAGTCAAACGTTTCAAAGGCACGGTGGCACCAGGTCATCATACCTCCACTGTCTTTGTTTGCAGTTCTCTGAAGAGTGTCCAGGTGCTGAGACAGTTCAGGGAGCTTCATTCTCAGGAGGTCTCTGAAGACAGCCATGTCCACAGATAATGCCCGGAGATTATTGACAAAATAGCTTTCAGGAAGTACTTTATCAATAAGGTAAATCATGACCTGCAGAAAAGATAAAAAACAACACTGCCTTGTGAAAGCCAGGATCAGAGCACATCCTAAACAAAACTAACATGCCTATAAGATGCTGTTACGAGCAGGCTGTCCTTTAAATGCATCAGCATCAGAAGTTCTCAATGCTCAGGGCTTATGTGCCCTGTGGGTTAGGAGCGGTAGTGATAATTACCTAAATAGCTTAAACCCTGAGCTGGCTGCTGTGTGCCATTTCTAGAAGCCCCGAAACCTCAGTTCAACCAATAGTAGGTGTGATCACACACCCCGAACCCATCCTGAGACATATCACTCAAAAAGACCCTCACACTGATACACAACACCCAACCTCAACCCTCACCCTGAGACATATAACCCAGCCCTGACACTGATGCTGAGACTCATCTCACAACCCTGAGCCTCATCCTGAAACACAACTACAGCCCACAACCCAATCCTGACACACATCAGAGTCCTGAGACTGATCCTGAGACACATCACGCGGCCCTGAGACTGATCCTGAGACACGTCACAGGGCCCTGACACTGATCCTGACACACGTCACACGGCCCTGACACTGATCCTGACACACGTCACACGGCCCTGACACTGATCCTGACACACGTCACACGGTCCTGAGACTGATCCTGACGCAGGTCACACGGCCCTGACACTGATCCTGACGCACGTCACACGGCCCTGACACTGATCCTGACACACGTCACACCGCCCTGAGACTGATCCTGACACACGTCACACGGTCCTGAGACTGATCCTGACACACGTCACACGGCCCTGAGACTGATCCTGAGACACGTCACAAGGTCCTGAGACTGATCCTGAGACACGTCACACGGTCCTGAGACTGATCCTGACACACGTCACACGGTCCTGAGACTGATCCTGAGACACGTCACACGGTCCTGAGACTGATCCTGAGACATGTCACACGGTCCTGAGACTGATCCTGACACACGTCACACGGCCCTGAGACTGATCCTGACACACGTCCCACGGCCCTGAGCCCCATCCTCTGACGTGGCACCACAAGGTCCACAGAGCAGCAGCAAATTCCTATCAGCTCCTTGATGTCAACAGTGTCACTGCCACAACACAGAACCCAAGAGCGGCCACCTCAGAGCACCCTGCTGAAGGTCTCCAATTCACTCCTGTCATCTCATGTCACCAGCACTGACACTGCCACCCCCGTCATCCTGTGTTACCAGGGTGTCTACCTCCTTCTAAGAGAAGGCAGTTTAGATTTTGCCTGAACAAATGACACTTTTTAGAAATCTGCATTTCTTTCGTAACTTGTTATACAAATTCTTCAAATTACTATTCTCAGGTTTCTACTTGTATCGTCTTTCCTAAAACACCAAGAAACATTAGAATGACCCAGACACACACACACACACACACACACACACACACACACACGTGTTCTGCTGGCCAATCCGTGGTCCTTCTCCATCAGCCTGGGAGTTCTGGATGTGTCCCTCTCCCAGATGACCAGTATGGTGTCCCCAGAGAAGCAGAAAAACACAGGTAAGTACGAGGTCATGACCAGCTAGAGGCACACAGCTGGCCCCTTGCTGATAAGGAAGTAGCCACCTCACATTTGATTTTCAGGATACCACAAAACTTTCCCCCAAAGAATCTCCCAGCTCTGCCAGGGCCCACTCCCCCCTCACCCTCGCTTATGAGACCTACTTTTGATCATAGTTTTAAATGCTTCAATATGGTGGAGTGTGCTCAGGAGAAGGCCCTTTTTTTACACGGGTGGCCAGGGAGCCTTAGTCTTACATTAGGGTAAAGTTTATAAGGTAAACATATTGTCGCTTGGAAATAGGAGCTCAGTAACAAGGAAGGGAGCACAGTGAGTCTCAGCGGAGGACAGAGGTTCTGGGAGGTGGCAGCTGAGGGGAAGGGCAGTTTCCTAGCAGGGTTGAGCGCCCATGCAGGGGCCCCACACTCCATAGACTGGCAGATTTACAGATAATAGGCTTACTTATCCATTCATGACTTGATGGGTACTTGGGTTGATTACACATCTTGGCAATTGTGATACTGCCTGCAATAAACATTCTAGGGTAAAAATCCTTATGTTAAAATGATTTTTTGCCTTCTGGGTAAATACCTAGTAATAAGATTTATGGGATCATATGGAAGGTCTATTTTGAGTTCTTTGAGGATTCTCCATGCTTTTTTCCAAAAGGGCTACATTATTTGCGGTCCCACCAGCAGTATATAAGTGGTTCCTTTTCTCCACACCCACACCAGCATCTGCAGCTTTGGGACTTTGTGATGTGGGCTGTTGTCACTGGGGATAGGGTGTCTGTACACCATGGAATACATATGAATGTATGTATATGTATAGGGTGTCTGTACACCATGGAATACATACGAATGTATGTATATGTATAGGGTGCGTGTACACCATGGAATACATATGAATGTATGTATGTGTATAGGGTGCGTGTACACCATGGAATACATATGAATGTATGTATGTGTATAGGGTGCCTGTACACCATGGAATACATATGAATGTATGTATGTGTATAGGGTGCCTGTACACCATGGAATACATATGAATGTATGTATATGTATAGGGTGTCTGTACACCATGGAATACATATGAAGGTATGTATATGTATAGGGTGTCTGTACACCATGGAATACATATGAATGTATGTATATGCATAGGGTATATGTATACCATGGAATACTATTCAGCCATAAAGAAAGATGGAGACTTGATATCTTTACATCTTTTGTATCTGCCTGGACGGATTTGGAGAACATCCTCCAAGGAAAAGTATTACAAGAACAGAGAAACAAGTGTTAAGTGTAATCAATGCACTCACTACTAACACAAAACCAGTAGATGAACTACTATACACCCACCCAGGAAAAAGGACAAGTTCAAATGGGGAGACGGGAGAAGGAAAGAAAGGGAGGAACGGGGAGAAGGGGGAGGGAGGAGGGCTGCTGAGCTCTCACCTAACAGGCACAGCACAAGGCTGTCTGCCACACTTCCTGGATGAAGGGTTCAACTACAACTTGTATTTTAACACACACACACACACACTGTAACCTAATCGCTTGTACCTTTGGATTAATTTGAAATTTTTAAAAAAGGTAATAGGCTGTTATTTACTACTGCGGTCCCCACAGCATCCCATCCCACCACCTCCCCTCCTCACCCTCCACATCCACGGGAAAAACTCAGAAACCTTATGTTCCATGAAACCAGTCCCCAAAAAGCTGGGGACCACTGAATTATTGTCCTTTCTATCTAAGGATAAGATACACAGTACTGACAAAGAACCTTAGTTTTTTTACTTTTTCAGGGACGGTCTGGCACTATGTACCAGGCCGGAGTGCAGAGGCGATCACAGCCTACTATAGCCTGGAGCTCCTGGGCTCAGGCGATCCTCCCTCCTCAGGCTCCCAAAGTGCTAGGGTTACAGGTGTGAGTCACTGCATCTGGCCAAAACTTAGTTCTTACTAAGAAATTATGATGCCTCTAAATGAGATGAAAAAAAATATTTCCTCAGTTATCACAGTAATTCTTGTGACATACTGAAATTCTCTATCTACAGGCGTCTCAAAGTCTGCTGTGAAGACATGGAGACTGCTCGCTCACTGTACCCACCAGTGTATGTCCAAGGCTAAATCAGGGCCTAAGGGGGTAGGGGGGGAAGGACAAAGAATGAGAGAGCCTTGGGCGGCACCTGTGGCTCAAAGGGGTAGGGCGCTGGCCCCATATGCTGGAGGTGGCAGGTTCAAACCCAGTCCCAGCCAAAAAGTATAAAACAAACAAACAAAAAAGAATCAGACAGCCTTGGATTTTAAAGCAATAGTTAATAATAAAATGATTACTAAGAAAAAACAATAAGTGCTGAAAACCAGGAAAAACACTTCACCTATTTCTAATAAACTACGTATTTCCCCAGTAATTACAATTTGCAAAGGCCAAAACAGCTGCTCGAAGAGCACGGGCACTCGATGTTTCTCTTGGCATTAGAAGCATTTCTTCTGCATATTTAATGCCTAATCACAAGACCTATACATTTCTAAATGATGACGATGTCATCTCATTGCATGGAGCTCATTATCTTGGGGGTAGAAATAGAACTACTCCATTTCTCAGCTTCACCTAACCCATCTTTGTACGTGAGTGTTGAGTTTCTGAAGCCTCACTGGGCCTTTCCTGATCTGACTGGCGTGCACATCCCCTCCCCAAACTCCCACCCTGCCCCTCACCTGACCCGCGTATTAGATCTTTCAACAGAACAATTCTCATTTCATAGTCGTGCAAGTTACATCTGAAAAGAAACTGACAAATCTGGTAGACTGAGTAAACAAACTTGCTTGTTAATAAAAAACACCTTGAAGTCGCGTATCTGTCGCCGCCTCTCCCTCTCCCTGTGTGATGATGAATAGCTTCAAAGCTGTTTCCGTAAATACAAAATGGAAAAAGTGAGAGGGCAAATACTAACTTAGATCGTGGCAGGCTGGCTTTGTAATTAAGGCCACCGTGATATGTGTAAAACCAACAGGGACACGTGTTTATTTTCCACATGACGTTAGTCAGTGACTGGGAACATCCACCTGGCGTTCGCCATAATCAGATGGGGGGAGGGCTCTTAAATACGAAGACCAAGTATCTCTCTTGCATGTCACAAAGCACTACAATCAACAGTGGTTCAAAGGTTCCCATGGTTTAGACTCAAACATGAATTACAATCCCACACCGCCCTAAGCAAAGAAGGCAGTCACCAGCCGTCACATCAAAAGTATCACGTCTCATGAAGACGAGTTCTGATGACTGACTCACATTCAGGCTGAGCAGCTCAAATTGCCAGTGTCCCCTCTGTTTTTAGCATTTTTTTTAACTAATAAAGGTCCTAGGTTTCACAGATTAAAATTATATAACTCATTTCCATAACATTTGTCCTTCCATAAACACTCAGTCTGGGCCCAACCCCTCCTTTCCTCCCTCCAAATATGAAAGAGTAAAGCAGCCTAAGAAGACAACTCGGCCACAATTAGCAGGGTCACATTCTCGTCGTGTGAGCCCTTCCTCTCCATTATGAGCAGGACCTAGTGACTAACTTCTAGCAAGTGTGGAGAAATGATGGGATGTCACTTAGAGTCTCCTGGTTTGCTGCTCTACTTTATGCTCCTACAACTCTGTAACTTAGCTTTGTTCGCTCTATTTTATGCTCCTACTTACTGTGAGAGACGCCAGCCCCCAGGCTGTGAGACGGAGGTGTCTACACAGCAAGGAACTGAGAAGGCCTCCAGTCAACAGCCAGAGAGGAACTGAGCCCTCAGTCCGACAGCCTGTGAGGGATTAAACCTTACCAACCACCACATGGACAAACTTGGAAGCAACTGTCTCCCCCCACCAATCCAGCCTTCAGATGAGACCACCACCTCCATCATCAGTCTGAACACACCTCAGTGATGTCATCTTAAACTAAGCCACATCTGCATTTCTGACTCAGAGAAACTGTGAAAGTACTACATGTTTGCTGTTTTAAGCATCGAATTTGTTACATATCCATGCACAATTAATACAGCTAATACTTAACTTGCTATAAAAATACGTTTGAGACTAAACACACAATCATTCTCAGTGCTGGCAGCTACACTAGCCTGCCTGGGGAGACATTAAAAGGATGTTAGAATGGTGCAGCAGACACCCTCAAAGGGTGGGGCATCGAGACAGAAGAGGAATCACGGCCCCAATTCTCACTCCCTCACCATGCCTGACACCTACTTTCAGTGCGTCCCCTTCGTTGCCATCCATCACTTCCAGAATCAGTGCAGCCAAGATGTTAAAGCCTTGACAGTATCCGACGTTTTTGTTCCATCGGGCGTAGGCCAGCAGCACCCGCTTCAACACCACCCTGTCCTGCTCAGCCTCCTGGCCACAGTAAGAGCTGCAGCCTGTGCGGTGAAGGTCCTAAAATGGGAGGGAAATGGTATGTTCAAAAAGTAACTCCTGATACTCCCTACCAAAAAAAACTTCAGTTATTTTTTGTCTCACAATTAAAGAGTCAAATTATCAACATGTATTTCAGGTTTTAAAAATATACAGTAAAACCTCTGTAAGTTAACAATGCCCCCCCTTCCTCAAGGGACCGTAACAAGCTGATCAACAGACAGAGGTGGTCTGCGTAAGGCAGGAGGCCTGCTGAACTGAAGTCAGGTCAACTTAAGGAGGTGGTCAGTGTAGGGAGGGGTCAGCTACGGAGGTTCTCCTGACTGTGTACCTTGCGCACACGACCCAAAGAACTTTCTTTAGTTTTCTTTCTCCTAATGTTTTCTAATACGTTGTCTAAAAGAGATTTGCGACAAAATTTCCACTTAATGTGTTTGCAGAACCGACATAAAGACTGTCTCAGAATTAGCAAAAATCAAATAATTTCACACGGATGGACAGTTTTAATAATATTCCTTAGATACAATCGTCATCTCAACATGTGCATTAATGTTAATATCATTCCTTCCACACACACAAAAAAAGGTATATTTAAGCTATTGAAACTCTAAATAATGCTAAGGAATAAAATCAAAATAGCAAAAAGCACAATCGCTATTGCATAGAGACCAAACAATCATTCTATTCAAACTGTTTTATGAATTTGTGTGAGGACAGTAAACATTTGCTGGGCTCTAGGATTTAATGAGGGCAATGTCTGTGATTTAATTACCATGCAGAGATGATGATTTTCAGGAGCTGAAGTCATTTTGCTGACACATCACTCACTTCAGTAAGAAAATAAAAGATCCTCTTAACATGATTATTATAGAATGTGCATTGCTTTAATTCATAAGTCAAACAGAAAATATTTTAAATGAGATACTTCATCTCTGTGAGACACATTCTGAAATTTCAAATAAACAGCTGAAATGTGGTTAATGCAAGGGTTTTTAGTATACAATGTAAAAATTCCATAATTTTTTAGCATTTGTCTGAAGCAGACCAAGTTAGATCAGAAAGTAGTTCATTTTAGTTAGTACTCCCTAAAAAAGGCATCTTTAAATATGCCAAAACATTAGCCCATCATGTGGTGGCCAAATTTTGGATGAAACTACTTTCTTTTTAAAACCCCAGCTTAGCATCACACTATAATGTACTCATCTCAAATCAAAACCATGTGCTGGTGCCTTAAGAGGATAATGCTGGGATCAGAGGAGTCTGCATCCTCAGCGTCCAGCACCAGGCTCTAACCAATCGTAATAACCCAGCAGATAAACCACAGCTACCTCCAGGGCTGGCCTCAACCTGCAACCCTTTGGCTTAAAGTGGACCCACCAGTCCACATAACTTTCTTTATAAACTGACAGTTAAGAAACCACCAAAGACCCTAACAAGACCCAAATGATTCTAATATGAAATATGCTTTATGTTAAATTTCTTAATCAGTGACTTTGATGTAAAAATCTGCTTGGCAATACTGACCCATACTAAAAGGAAAAAAGTATTTCAATCTCCTATCACGTGAGGAAGGCAAACAAAATATGAATGGAAGCTCATTCACACACATTTTCTTCTTACTGGCAACATTTAAATTGTGAACAAAAGTTCCCCATAAAAAAGCTGTTAACTAATGACAAAACATAAAACATACAGATATTCAGACTATAAGGCAGGGATCATTTTCTCCTCTGTCCAAAAAACATGTGGCTCTCAGTCTTTGGTCTGTGTGGGCGACAGGCCACGCCCAGGGGCGTTACCTTGACGATCTGAATTCCCATGGAGTCATCATCAGGGTTGCTCCTGTCATTGAAGGTGAAGCGCATGGTCTTGTCCCAGTCGATGGCGATACTGTGCAAGTAATGGTCTGCCAAGGTCAACCACACCTAAAAATTACACGGATGGATAAGAACGCTCGTGCAGAATACATAATGTCACCTTTATTAGGAAATAGTTACTGCATCTGGCGAGAAAGGGGAAGTGTTCCTAGGCCAGATACAGCTAGCTGGCAAGTAGAAATCTACAAGAGCCTCGCTCAAATGTCTGCTGTGCTGACTGCACCACTCATGTAATTCACTCTTTCAATAAGTATTTACTGAGCTCCTATTATGTCAAGCAATACCCAAGGCATTAGAAACACTGTTAAGAAAACAAACCAAAAAAGCTTCAAATTTTATTTCTGTTTTCCACTTAGCTGGATAATCTTATAAGCTTGTACAATGCTCCAGATTGCTCTCTGCTCCTGGGCAAGGGTCACCTGGCCACTCGTAGTGAATGGGTCTTTTTTCACCATGGTATGGCTTCCTCCTGTAAGCCATCCCTCCCTTTCACAACACACACAAAACCGACATGTGGGCTCCCACGATAACTTTTTTTTAAAGAATCACTGAATATTTTTACTTCTTTGATTATCTTATCCAGAAAAATCCATTTCTGAAAGACATACTTACATATTTCATAATGCCATTTTTAGTGTACATTTTGAGGAACCCTCTGTTCAAATTCTAGGAGAATAAAGACTGAGTTTATAAATTAATAACCTAAAAGTGAATTTCATCTTTTGGTTTTTGGACATAATTTAGCAGAAATGACATTACTTAAGATCTCTAGCCAAACCTCTCTGCTAAGCATCAGAATATATACGAAGGCCCACTTGATACCTTCAACTTAGATGTCTAACAGACATCTCAGTCCTAACAGGTCCAAACCAATCACTTAAGCTCACCACCCCAACAGTACAGATACACACACACCTGCTCCCCCCATATGAGGAAACAGTAACTGTCCTTGGCCCAAATCTGGATGTCATCTGTGACAGCCTTCTTAGACCTTTACATTCAGTCCAATGGGAATTCGTGTCAGCTGAGCCTTTCCAACATGGTAGATCTGACCCCTTCTCTCCATGTCCACAGCCACAGCCCTGACCCGCTCTCACACACAGCAGGAGACCTGCCTGAATTGTTGCAACTCTCCTCTGTCCTGGTCTCTCAAGTTCTCTAGTCAGCAGCCAGAGCAGCCCAGGTGGACAGTAACTCAGGCCACGTCCTCTCTCTGCTCAGAACTTCCCGTGCTTCCTGTCTCTCACGGAACAGCCCAAGCCCTGCTGTGTCCTCCCCTGTCCTACCGCTCTGCCACCCCCAACCCACCACACCCCTCCTCTTAACCTCCCCTTCCAACCCCACTATGATACTCCGGAGATGTCCGGGCCTGAGGGCTGAGAGTGTCTGCACGGCTCCCTGCAGGGACTGCCTTCTTCTTCCTGCAGGGCCCTGCTCGAATGTCACCTTGCTATTTAAAATCCCACCTACCAAGCCCCTTGCTCCCACACCCTCCTGTTTTTTTTCTATGTTTTATTTTTATCCCTGACACTTTCATTTTATCCATTCCCATCTGACATACTTTGTATTTCATTCACTATAAGCTCCATGAGGACAAAAACTTTGGTCTGTTTTGTTTTTGTTTTCCCACTCCTATATCCCTAGAACCTGGAACAGCACCAGGCCCAGAAAAGACAATCAATAAATACCTACTGCGTGGATGAATAGGAAGAGACAGGTTTTAAATCACTAAATCTAGAATACAGCCTCCAAAGGCAGCGTGACGGCCCTGCTCGGCCCTCCGGCCTCCCTACCTTTCTCCGCCACTCCTTCGGTATTCCTGTGGACAGTCTGGCAACGGCCTTGAGAGCATCATACCACTAGGATCAAAAGAGAAACAACATCAGCCTGGGTAAGCACATTTCAAACACTCTCCCATTTTAACATCCATAGAGCATGAGGGTCATTATGACAGTTTTGAGATGCACAAAAATCAAGAGACAAAATCCGCCCAGATGGAAACAAATGAAGCCCTCCCAGCAACACCAACGACCTGAGCTATCGAAACTCGCACGGGTGAAGCAGAAAGGGTGCTGTCAACTGTGTTTCTCAGAAGTGAAATACGGGATCGTAGCACAAACCATCTCAAAACTTTCATAGTGACCCCTGTATAGCAAAATTTGAACAGCACACTGAGGGTAACAGCCAAAGATTCCTGCAGCCAAAAGTCATCAGTTACCAAAAGTAAAGTTACCTGCTGAAAACCATTTTGACCTAAAGATGGCTCAAGAGTGAACTTCAACTTTGTATCAACTCCTAGAAAAAGAAAGATACATAAATAGCTATTACTTTTTTGAGACAAGTTATATCTAAAATACAAGTAAAAACTTAATTCTCCTGAATCATCATAAACTTTCTAAAAGTTTTTAAATTAAGTTTTAGTCAGTTTTGTCAAAAGAAAAAGCAAATTGATTATTAAAACAGGAAAATATGCCATGGCGATAGAACGGAGCTTATTACATAGGCTGGTGGTTCCCCTGGCTGCCTAGAGAGTGGAAAAGGAAAACACCACAGGCCAGGAGTTACCCAGACCTCCATTCAGCTTTGGTTCCTAGACTTAATCAAATTACTTACCCTGCCAGCCTCAGTTGCCTTTTTCTTTCTCTCTTTTTTTTTTTAAGAGACAGGGTTGCACTATATTGCCCAGGCTGGAGCACAGGGTGTATTCACAGGTGTGACATGGCACACTGCATCCTGGAGCCCCTGGCCTGAGTGTCGGGGACTACGGGCCTATCCCACCATGCCAGGTTTCAATTGTTTTGTCTTTAAAATGAGGATAACAATGTCTATCACAGGGGACTATCATGATGATTAACTATAAATCACCTAGAGTGAGCGTGTTATTAATATTTGTGAAATTTAGAAAGAGAATTCTCTACTTACAGAGTTTGTTTTTCTAGGACACTTGTATGGACTAATATAATACTAAGGAAACTTCAACAGAGTATCACATGCTATAAAATAATATCACTGACTCTTCCCTCTTACAGAATGATCAATTGTAACAATTCCATATAAAGATGTTCATGTATTTTTAAATTCTATCTTGATATAATCTATTTTAAATTCTATCTTAAGAAGACAGCATGTTTATTAAATCATAGACTACAAGCTAGAAATAGAACAGACCTCAAGTAACCTGCAACTTTAGATAAATTTCTATGATTGGAATCTCAAACCTACAAATAGAAGTAAATAAATGGAAAATGTATAAAGAATCTATGTTTAATACTCATATTGGGCTTTCACTTGGGATTCCATGTTAAAATTATGTGTTATTATTGAAGTGAAAAAGCATAATGATTTTTACTCCCACTTAAATTCTATTTTTCAAAAAATCAAGTCTCAAAATGCTATGTATTCTTTTTCTATAACTTCACAATCAATGAAACGACATTTTAAGTCCTTCATTAAAAGACATTGTTCAAAAGTTCAAGGCCCAAGCAACACCAAACATCAGTAACATTCGGTTTTACAAACTGCAGCAGTTCCATGATGGCTTTGCAGCTACTCCGGCAGCTGACTGCAGATTGGGCACTCTGATAACCTCCACACAACTCCCAGTGCACAGGGGCTGGCATGGAGAGGAGCAGTCTTCAAAAATGTATAAAATAACAACAATCAAGTAGAGGGGTCTTTGTAAACAAACATATACATGGAGTCCAGAGGCTGGAAAAGGGCGCATCTGACTTGCCCAAGCCCACACCAGCAGGCAGACGGCCCTCCTGGGCCCTGGAAGGACGCTGTGAATCCTGAGCTGGGTCCCAGATTTATAAAGGCAAGTTGCAGAAGATAGTCCCAGGCATCTATCTGATCAATGTCTTGATATTTTGTTTTCAAAGCTTCAGGGGCAAAACCATATTCGGCTCGGACAGTTAAGATTTTATTGTCCAAAGGACTGTTAAGTACCCCCAGGGATCCTCATCTTGTTAAGATGGTTTACTGAAGTGCTGCTGCAGAGCAGAGCGGTGACAAGTGGCCGCAGTGGTCCCCCAGCTCCAGAGCAAGCCTGAAAGCACGGGCCCAGCGAGGGTGCTGTCCAGACCCGCGGTGCTGAACGCAGGCGCGGGGGCAGGATGTCTGCTCTGCCCTCACAAAGCCTGGGGCCGGCCCCGCAGACGCGCTCCGCTGTGCTAAAGCCCCCAGTTCCCGGGCAGCACCGCCAGGCACCTGCCGGAGTCACGCTGACTGACCGGGTGTGGGAACCAGCTGGGGGTTAACTGAGAGGGACCGTCCCTCGCCTGCATGCTGAAGCTAAATTAGGTCATTTTCACTCCCTTTTCTTATAACTTGAAGAAGGGTGGGGAGGAGGTTTATGTTTCATCCGATAATCACAGCTGTTCCGGGTTCAGAAATACAAAACACTTTTAACGTGGGAAGGAGATTAAAAATTTAAAAAGGAAAGGAAGACTGGGAATAAATACTACAGCCTCTGCAACCAGATACTTCCTAGGAGAAAACAAAGGAGCCACGAGGTTCGGAAAGGCAGCGGCGCGCTCCCGTCCGGGACCGGAGCCTGGGCCCCTCCCGCTCCGCGCAGCGAGTCCCCGGGGCCCGCGGGCGCCTCCCGGGACAGGTGGTGCCCCGCGCTGGCCGCGCCCAGGCCTGGCGACAGGGGGGAGCGGGGACGTGCAGACACGGGCTGCGGGGGCTAAAAGAGGCCGGGCCTGGCCCGCAGCGCAGCCCCACGCGGCCCCTGCGCCCCGGCCGCAGGGCCCCAGGCGAACGCCCAGGCGCTCCGCTTCGCAGCCGCCACCCCCGACCCCTCGCGGAAGCCCGCGCCGCTCTCTCCGCCCCGCGCACCGCGACCCCGCGGCACAAACGGCGGCGCGGCCTCCGCCGGGGGCAGCCGCCCCACGTCCCCGGCCCCGCGCACCTCCCCGGCCTCGCCTGCGCCTCCCCGGCCCTCCGCGGCCCTCCGCGCCCCGCCGGCCTCACCCGGCTCCAGGGTGCAGAGCAGCCGCGGCGCGGTGCGGGCGATGCAGCTGCGCTTCTTGAGCACGTTGCTCAGGATGGTGCCCACGCCGCCGCCGCCGCCCTGCCGCCTCGGGCATCTTCCCCCGCGCCTCAGGGAGCCGGTCAGCTTGTCCTGCCGCATCCACCGTCCGCCTCGGGCCGGGCTGCCCCGCCGACCTCACGGCTACGCCGGTGGGGCTCGGCACGGGCGCGGCCGAGGGGCCTTGGAGCTGCGACACGCAGCCGGCGCTCTGGGTCGAGGGAGCTGTGGGGCCCCGCGGGAGCCGCAGAGCGCAGCGCAGCGGTGGGCACCTGCAGTGCGGAGCCGGCGCGAAGGGAGGCGGAGCCGGGGCGGCGGGGGCGGGGCCAAGGGGCGGGACGGGGCGGAGCCTGGCGGCGGGGGCGGGGCGGGGCGGCGGGGGCGGAGCCGAGCACAGCTGGGGCGCAACTTGGCGAGGCAGGGGCGGGGCGGGCTGAGCTGCAGGGAGCTGCGTGGCGGGGGCAGGGAGCGGTTGAGCTTGTGCACCAACCGCAGCGGAGAATTCGCGCTTCTGCAAAGCCCCGGGAGGGGCCGGAGCGGACACAGAGCGCGCTAGATGCACCTGCTCCGGCGTCTGAGCACCTCGGAAGGGGCGCCCACGGCGAATCTGGCACCAGGGGAGCCCGAGCGTTACCCCGATTGTCTTGAACTCTTTTCCCGGTGGCGTAGAGGAGCATAGGGGACATGAAGAACAATCTTAGAAAAATGGTCTGAGGAAAACTGTGCCCATTTAAAGCAATTTTAAAAGGGAGTGTTTGCTCATCTCTCCAGCCAGATTTCAGCAGTTCTGAACTACTGACCATCATTATGGGGGGGGGGGGGAAATCAACCTCAACCTAACAATTTGCACCAGTGGAGTTTTTTTTTTTTTAATTTCAATAGATTTAAGGATACAAGGGGGTGTTTGGTTACACACTGACTGGACAGCAGCGAAGTTCGGCTCTTACTGTACACAGCAGGTGACTTTCCCCCCTCAGCGCCTCCCAGTCTCGCCCCCTCGGGATCCGCCTTACACTTCCCTGCGCGGCTGCTCCGCTCCCACCTGCAGGGAGGACAGGGAAGATTTTCACCCATGGAGCATTTACCATAAAAATGAGTGAGGAAGGGAAGGGTGGGGGAGATAGAAAAATATTTGTGTGTGCCATTTAGAAATAGAAACAACAGACAGACAAATCAAAAACGAATTTTAATAAAAGTTATAGAAGAGGGAACAGCGAGGAGGAGACAGGAATATAAAACTGAAACCTCTCTTGATGCTCCTTTTCTAGTTGCGATTTTAGAATAACATACTAAGAATACTAAGAATTTAAATTTTAAAAGCCAGCAGGGTGGCACACGCCTGTCGCCCCAGCTACTTGTGAGCCAGGGAGCTCAAAGTTGCAATGAGCTACGGGCCACCAGGCAACACAGTGAGACCCTATCTAAAAAAGAAATGTCCACTGAGGATGTTTAGAAGAGCGGTAGGGTCAACACGGCAGCAATGGACACTCCCAGAACCCAGACTGTGGTCTCTACAGACCGTTCTGCACTAAAAGGAACAAAAAGCTCCTTTGTGGCGTAACTGATTCCAGGTCTGGACCAGAACAATTACAAGATGAGTCTGAGACATCTTAATGAACTCAAAAAGGGAAAAAATGCTCCAAGATTAATGGGGTCATGGCAAAAGGATGCAAGAGCTACTAAAAAGGCTGCTTCCTGTTGTTGCCCAAAGGAGTGTTTAAACATCAAAAACAACGCCTGCTACTGACTGAAAAAATACTGGATGTTTTAAAATGCTTTCATAATACTGTTCTGAACAAGACAGATAAAGTCCTTCCTACAAGTCTGGCACACTTGAGTTTTGTAATCAGCACATGCCCCCCACCCCCCCATTTAAGGACATCAAAAGTGCTACAACTCTAAGAATGAACTAAGAGCCTGTTAAAATGAGATGAGTCATCTGCAGAAGCAGACCAGGCTGATGAAGGGCAGGTGAGCTATTCCACGGCAGCTGCCTGACTAGAGGGGTTGAGGCGCTTTGGAAAGGCGTCATGCTAGAAGAGGAAGTCACGGTTTCACCTGGTTATAATTCACTGCCTTGCTCACATCTCTTAACCTCTAACACCATGCTCAGAAATCTACCCTCCACCAAACTAATGCTTTACAGTTTTGGTACATGTTTATATGCTGTAGCTTTCTCTTAATTTTAAGAAGATACTCATTGCTTTTCCAGCCCATCTCAGTTGTCCTGAGAACAGAAGGAAGAGGTCTGATGTTAGCCTTTGGCCAGTTTTTTAGTGAGCACCACAAAATGCCCTTGGAGCTGAGAGGGCAGTGAACACCCTGATCAAAGGAATAGAACTGGCAGAGAGGGAAGATCCAGGACACAAGCTGGTGACTGCACACACGGCTGCGTCTCCCACGGCTCTCATCTGCTCAAACCTTAGAGGGTTTTGTGTTCTGTTTCACAAGAGAAGCTATTCACACTCAGCTTCCAGCACTGGGCCACAGGAGGAAAAACAATTGGCTGTCCTTGGAGTGGGGAGAAGACCTGGCTCCTGGGGCTATGTGACACATGCCACTCAGACCATCCAGCTCCCTCGGACGCCGTGCTGACAGATCAAACTCCTGATTGTCACTTGGCTTCCCAGACAGACTGTGCTGCAGAGGAGAGAACGTAGTGACCAGTGGACAACAGTCAGTACCGGCCAGGACTGTGGCTCACACCTGTGATCCCAGTACTCTGGGAGGCTGAGCTGGGTAGATCGTCTGAGCCCAGGAGTCGGAGACAAGCCTGTGCAAGAGTGAGATCCCATCGCTACTGAAAATAGAAAAAACTAGCCAGGTATTGTGGCAGGTGCCTGTAGTCCCAGTTCAGGAGGCTGAGGCAAGAGAATTATTCAAGCCCAGGAGTTTCAGGTTGCTGTGAGCTATGACGTCACAGCACTCTACCCAGGGTGACAGAGTGAGACTCAGTGTCAAAAAAAAAGTCAATACCCAAGTCCACTCAACACTCAGTGAGCTAAGGAAATGAAATTTCCAAACTTCCGTAGCTGACTTCTAGACCCTAAGGCTTCTGGCAGAAATTTTCCATCAGCTATAAAACTTTCCTCACTAACAGTGACAGGAGCTTGTCTATGTTCAGAAAGAACATTCAGTTTTACCTCCTTTGGATTTATTACAAGGAAAACCTAAATCTGTTATTAAAAAAATAAGTTTCTACTATTATGGCAATGAGTAGCAAAGGAATTAAACAATATTATTTTGTTTACATGAGAGAAGCAGCAGGACTGCCAACTTGGACGGTAAACAGGTAATTAAACAAGCACTAAAATACAATGCTCCAAAAGCAGCCATGGCACAAGCCTAGTATTGTATTTATTGTGACTCATAGGTTCTTATTTCATGTCTGGAATATTGTTTTCCGAAAGCAAAAGAAGTCATCTGACCAACTTAGAGAGGAAACAGGCTGGCGGGGACCTTGCCCGGAGATACCAGCAGCCAGGCGATTCACCATCACTCTTTACTAACTGAATGATCCTTACTAACCAAGTAATATCAGCAAATTCATATTTGGACAAAGTGTACACAAAGTATACGGTCCAGGACACTTATGATTTAAGATGCATTTGGACAAAGGAAAAACTGAGGGCTTTGAGAAAATACCCTGGCAGTCTCGAGCCAATACGGGGTCATCCCCACAGACACAAGCTCCCAGACTAAAGCAAAACTTAAGGACCATCTGGCAGTCCCTGCTCGTTCAGGACCTCGTGCTGGGAAGGCAGCTTCCTTGAGAGCAAACTTTTCCATTAATGGAAGAAGGGGGAGAGACCAGAAAGAAAAGAAGGCTCCACACGGGAGTAAAAGCCTGTCCAGGAGGCTTCCAGGGGGGCAAGTCTGAGGCTTCTGTGACTTCCTGATACTGCTATTTTTGTTTAACAGTAAAACCTTAAAACAGTAAGTGTCTACGTGGGTTATCCTCAGGGACTAAACAGAACTAGTGGTGACCACCACCACCAGGAAAAGCCTTGGAAGCCTGTGTGAGAAGAGAGAAACCACCGCTCTGGGGAAGCGGGCCTGGAACTCACCCTTCCAGCCGCAGGGCTCCCTGGCAGGTTGGTCTCTGAGGGTCAGAAGGGATCATACCAGGTCATTAGACCTAAGGCTATCACCCACTGGGTAGGGGATGGCGACATTTGCACTTATGCTAATAAAAAGGGTGAGGGTCTGGGGGTGTGAAAGGCGCTGTTGCCCCCTCCTCTCTGCCAACAGCTCAGTAGTAAAGAGTGACACCTCCTAAAGAGACAGGAGCTATGGCCAGCTCCACGAGAAGTTAGCACTCCCCAGAGCCACCGAGATGCAGGGGCCTTAAGTAGCTTCTTCAACGCATTACAAGAAAGGGCAGGGCAGCTGGAAGAATGGACTAATAAACTGTGGTACATGTACACCATGGAATATTACACAGCCTTAAAGAAAGATGGAGACTTTACCTCTTTTGTGTTTACATGGATGGAGCTGGAACATATTCTTCTTAGCAAAGTATCCCAAGAATGGAAGAAAAAGTATACAATGTACTCACCCCTACTATGAAACTAATTTAGGGTTTTCATATGAATGCTGTAACCCATCTGCAACCTAGGAATAGGGGGAAGGGGGGAGGGGAGGGAGAGGGGCGGGGGGTGGAAGGAGGGGGATCGGTGAGAATACACTTGTGGTGCATCTTACAATGATATATGTGAAACTTAGTAAATGTAGAATGTAAATGTCTCAGCACAATGACTGTGAAATTGCCAGGAAGGCTATGTTAACTAGTGTGATATAAACGTGTCAACCGGTTTGTGAAACTAATGTATGATGCCCCATGATCATACCATTGTACATAGCTATGATTTAATAAAAAAATAAAATAAAATAAAAATAAACATTATACTAATCCAAGCAAGACGTGTATCATGCAATAATTGATGTTTTTATGTTCAGTGTTTTGGACAGACAACCTTTCTTATGTAAGTTACATCACTGAGGAATTTTTAAGCATTCACATTGCTGCTTAACATATTTAGATCATTTTTTTTTTTTTTAAAGAAAAACATGAAAGGATAGTTTTGAGCAGCTTATTTGTGAAAACACTTTCACATCTTTTTGTGTTTTGCTTTACCTGCTTTTAAAAATATAATCTATAATTATACGATAACTTTTGGTTTTAGGATTACACATGTTGAATTATATTTGACTATTTAACTAAACTTTACTATAATGTTATGTATACAATTTTGTCAAACTCCATGTTTACTTGCCTTAGTGCCCAATTATGGTCCATTTTTACCATTGCTTTCCCAACCTTGAGTTATTACTCATTATTTAAATTTAATATTCATTTTTTTTATAGACCATATGTAAATGTAGAATTGTCTAGGTTCTCACATTTATGAAAATATTTTTGATTGCCTCCATCTAGCAAAATAAAAACAAAATTTTGGTGGATGGTTAAACCCGTGTGTCACAAACTTTAAACTTCTGTTAACATCTCTTCACATTTTTATATAAATGTTGTAGATAAACCAGAAATTTGATGTTTGTTATTTTGATGGAAATAATTTTTACTAGTGATATTAGGATATTTTATCTAACTTTATAGCAAGGTATACGTGATATATTTCCAGGCCTGATAAATATCTCGTTTGTTTTTTCTTGGACCGTAGTAATAAATTGCTTCTTAAATAGGGCCCTTCATCATCTTAGAGATATTTGTTTTACAAATTTCAGGATTTCCGTCATTGTGATTACACTCAGTTCAGTTTTCCAAAGTGCTGTAATCCTTATATTAGGTTTTTGCTCTCTTCCCCATATATCACTTCACCCATCATTATATTCAGCAGTGTGTTCTACTTGGGTTTTGCAAGATTTTTTCTGCATACTTTTGATATAAATTTTATATAACACTGTTTATTTTATATCCTACAGTATGTTTTTTAATTTTGCTATTGGAGTTGTTTAATTCACTGAAATATATTTTCTATACCCTTTTTCCAATTTTCCTTTATCTTGACTCCTAACATTATTGCGTCTTGTCCTTAACTGGTTAATCACATTTTTTTCAACTCATGGATCTTGGATATAATTAAAGGTGCCAGATTGTCTTCTAAAACTATTATCCAATTGTTATAATAAGTAATTTCCGGCAACAAGAAGAGATTTTCATATACTGTTCTGTTGATTGCCACATTTTTATCTTCAAGTTGAGTCGCTTCAAAGAAGAACAAATCTTTCCTAACCCCATGTTTCAATACAAACTTTTTTAAGATTATGCATGACTTCACTATCTTCTAATTTGATGAGAGTTAAATGCTTATTTTAATTCACTGTGGATATACATATGTGTTAAATGTAAAACTCTGAGCCCAGCATATAAATTTTAATGTTTTGGTACTCTGATAAATTTTGATGGAAATAGTATTTTTTTACCCTAATGTATTTCCATTTGAGCCTTTTGTCAGACAGCAGACATAAATTTGTTTCTTTTTGATCTCTACCTGAGCTTTTGCCTCACACGCAGTTCTGTATGTAAAGTGTGTTTTATAGGATGCACTGTACTGACTTATTTTACTAATTGGTTGGCCAATCGTTTCAGATGTAGAAAAACATGGGTGGAGTGTATTTAGTAGTGAAATAAGAAGTAAGAAACATCATTTCAAAGAGCAGTCATTATAAAATAAAATGAAAATGATTGCTTTTCACTTAATTCAAGATTTCCAATTTTGAAATAAGGAGCAATGTTTTCTAGTTGAAGCGTTTACTATCAGTCTGTGGCTTTACAATTAGTGTTGAAAATGAAATTATTTTTAAACCATGTTGAACAGCTGGATACCTATTTTTGTTTCACTGGTGTCTGTTGCAAGTCAACATTGGGTTTATTGTCAACCCTAGCTTCTACTATCATTGCAGTTATTTTATTCTCTCTTTCTAGACATCTAAATAGTGATTGAAATGTATTGGAAGTTGTTGATCACATACATTTTCTAGTAGGCATGTATGTAATTTTGTAAATTTTGTTAATTTGGAATTAAACTAAATTTTTAAATAAGTATTATTTTCTTTTATTGGCCTATGCTCTAGACTAGATAGAGCTAAATATGACCAAATATTTCTATAGAATTATTTTCTGAAACTAAAAATGTTATCTCCCTCTATTTACATTGGTAGTGGCCTCTTCCACTGCAGGAATTTTATCTATTCTTAATGCAGGATAATTGTTCCATTTGGTCAAGCTCAATAAGCTTATGTTGACCTATACCTCATATCTATGAGGATGTACAGATAATATTTCACTAATTGTTTAGTTGTTTTCTTTTAATAGATTAAAATTTTTTTTGAAGAAGAAAATCTGACAATTATTTTACATTATACTAATATCATCCAACTCATGCCTGGTAACAGATGTTTATAAAAGAATAAATGACATAATTAATTTAAATGATTGAACTCCTTGCCTTTGAACTTAAAACAATATTTTATAAACAACATTCTATATAACTCTTAATAGTACTAAAATTAAAAAAAAAGGATACAGAATGTAAAAGTTCTTAGGTAAGGGAAAATAATTTCTGGTATCTTTTGATTTACTTTTATTCTTTATATACAACTGAATACAAGTTATTTTTTTAAATTCTACAACGGTCGTAGGAAGTTTGTTTCTGCAATATGATCCCACTTTTAAAAACTCTTGAGTCCATGTTTATGCAACAGCCATTTAACCTTCCATTCAAATTTGAACTTTGTACCTTTTATAATTCATTGGTTACAATAGAAAAGTTCCATTTTATTTCATTATACAAGCAGATAATGCTTGTATAACGCACTATTGTAATAATATATGCATAATATATATGCATATATTATATGCATATATATATGCATAATGTGTATATATGCATATATATTATGCAATAATATAATAATAATGCATATTATTAATGTATAATAAAGGTCAAATAAACTCAATTTGAGTTGTTTTTGTTACTATATTTTCAGAATTATTCATTGCAAGGATTGACTGAGTATAAATTTACTTCTCTGGGTTTTAAAAAGGAGAAATTAAGCAAAATAAAATTCTTAATGCTATGCTCCTTGTTAAGATTTTAATAACAATAAAACTTTTTCTTCATTTTTCTTTATTTTTATATTGGTAAATCATAGCTGTGTATATTAATGCAATCATGGGGCACCATACATTGGTTTTATAGAGTTTGACACATTTTCATCACACTGGTTAACATAGCCTTCCTGGCATTTTCTTAGTTATTGTGTTAAGACATTTATATTCTACATGTACTAAGTTTCACATGTACCCTTGTAAGATGCACCACAGGTGTAGTCCCACCAATCACCCTCCCTCCATCCATCCTCCCCTACTTCCACCCCTTGCTCTCCCCCTTCCCCCTATTCTTAGGCTATAAGTGGGTTATAGCTTTCATGTGAAAGCCATAAATTAGTTTCTTAGTAGGGCTGAGTACATTGGATACTTTTTCTTCCATTCTTGAGATACTTTACTAAGAAGAATATGTTCCAGCTTCATCCATGTAAACATGAAAGAGGTAAAGTCTCCATCTTTCTTTAAGGCTGCATAATATTTCATGGTGTACATATACCACAATTTATTAATCCATTCATAGATCGATGGGCACTTGGGCTTTTTCCATGACTTAACAATTATGAATAGGGCTGCAATAAACATTCTGGTGGGAGGGGAGAGAGGGGGGAAGGGGATTGGTGGGATTACACCTGTGGTGCATCTTACAAGGGTACATGTGAAACTTAGTAAATGTAGAATGTAAATGTCTTAACACAATAACTAAGAAAATGCCAGGAAGGCTATGTTAACCAATGTGATGAAAATGTGTCAAATGGTCTATAAAACCAGTGTATGGTGCCCCATGATTGCATTAATGTACACAGCTATGATTTAATTAAAAAAAAAAAAAAAAGAATGTTGGCTATCAACAGAGAATCCCCCTGGAATGTCCAGCAGAGCATGCTTGTGAGGAAACTATCTGAGGTAGAAGACAGAACCATATGAAAAATTAAGAGGTAACAGAAACTGATCACAAAGGCAACAGAAAGAAAGCAATTAATAATAAATTTCAGTTCAAATAAATGAAACAGAATAGATATTAATGCAGAATAGGTTTTTAAAAATAAAAATTCTATGGTGGAATTAACACAATTTTTTAATTCTTCAGCTAGACTGAACCAGAACACTAGATAATACTCAAATTATTTAAATTAAGAATGAAGGAATCCTGAAGAGTGCTTATTTAAAGAGATATGTAGCATTAGAGAATTTGCAATAGTAATCAGTATACTTCCAACATTGACAAGTCCTTGTCTTAATAATTTCATTGGTGGATTTTACAGAACTTTAAAAAAAATAATTAATGCTAAACATTAATATACTCTTAAAAAATAAAATAGAATAGAACAAACCCAACTCACTCTATAAAACCAATTTAAAAACCCACACTGCCAACTGTCATTCAAAAATATTTTAATAAGCTGAATGGTTTTGTATCTTTTAAAGAAATTGAATTTGTAGGGGGTAGGGGAATCTTTCCACAAAACAACTCCAGACCTGGATGACTTTATTAGAGACTCATACAAATAATATCAATTCTACTCAAACTCTTCATAAAAATGAAGGTAGGAAATACTTCCTAACTCATTCTGGGAGGCTATCATTAAAATGATACCCAAACCAGACAAAAGTTATCGCAAGAAAAAGAAAAATATTCAGAGCAATATACTTCATAAAAATAGTTACAAAACTTTTTACAACACTTGAAAAATTAAATACAATTATATACAAAAATGACTATACATTACAACTAAATGGAATTTTTCCCAGGAATGCCAGGTTGGTTTAATTATTCAAAAACCAATTAGTGTAATTCATCATATTAACAAATGAATTTTACAAAGCTATGATTATCTTTCCCAATAGATATAAAAAAAGAGCAATTGTCAAAATCCATCTTTCATTTCTTGTAAATGCTATCAGCAAAAGGCATTTCCTCAACCTACTAATTTGCATATATGGAAAACCTGTACATGATATTAAAATATTTTATAGATATTTCATCAAAAACGATAACTAAACGACAAAAAGCACATGGAAAGATCTCCAAAGAGATAATGCAGCATAATGTAAGTAATAGTTTAAGCAATTATCATGAAATCAAAACCATAATGAAAAGCCATTTTAGATGGACTATGCCAAGTGTTGGAAATCACATATACTACCGCTGAGCTTGTAAAATGGCACAATTGCTTTAGAAATGAGTTCACCAGTTTTCTAAAAACTTAAACAGCATCTTCGTATGATCCAGCCATCTTCATTTGACCAAGAGTAAAGAAGGCATGTGTCCAACCAGACCTATAAGCAGGGTTCCAGGTTTTATATATTTGTAATATATAAAAACTGGAAATAACACAATGTTTTCCCAACAGGTAATGTATAAACAAATTGTGACAAATCCATACTTACAACATTATTGAGCAATGAAAGGAATTAACCATTTTCCAAAGATTAATATAAAACATATATTAATTTCTAGAAAAATCTATGTTGAGTGAAAGAAGCCAAATGGAAGGCAGATTTCTACCATTCCATTTTTATTTAACTGTATAGAAAATGCAAATTAACCTATACATAATGGAAAGCAGAGCAGCAGCTCACTGAGAACAGGATATTGATTTTCTCAGAAGGGAGGGAAGGAGGTGTTTACAAAGAGACACATGAAAACAGTTTATTCATTGCTTTGGTTGTGATGATGGTACAGGGATGTATACATATTTCAAAATTTCTTGAATTGTATATTTTATCTATTTGCATTTTTATTGTATGTTTATTATACCTCATGGAAAACATTAAAATAATATATACTTTGATCTGATTAAAGGTGATTATTTTCATAGCAATGAAGCCACATCTTTGAGTAGATCAAAATAAACCAAATGCAATGGGACTGTGAAAGTTTTCTTCTGAAAAAACATGAGCTTGGAAGATTAACAGTTTTCAGATAGGAGTAAAATTCAGAAAGGTTTAATTACCTAAACATAAATTAAAGCACTAAAGGATGGGATTTTGAATTTTTTTTCTAATAACAAAAATATAGGTTCATGTTGATAACTGCTAATTACTTATTTATAGTATAAATACTTAGTGAATATATTGTATTTCTGTAAGCAAACAGAGAATGTGGCTAAAAAATAATTTAAAATAAAATCTACTTTTTTAGAACATAGGTTTTCTTCTCAGAGTTTGTAACCTTTTTGTGAACATCATAATATTAGAGGTATTTGCCATCGATGGCTCTGAATACAAAAGGTATGAGTAATATCCTAGATCTATCTTCCTCCTAATTATTGTATCATCATGTCTTTGGTTCCCTTCCCCCAGAAGACCTGAACATGTTGCCTATTCCAAGCCATAAGAGGCAAATCAAGCCATAAGAGATTGTTTCCAGAAGGCCCTCAACCAAAGAAAAGTATCTGAAGTTGCACCCCTCATTGTAGTGGAAGTACATTAAACATAAACTCTGACAAGGGTTAAAACAGTAGATTGCACTTACATGGTATAATCACTATACAAAAAGCCAATAATCACTTTGTTCCAAAGAGATAATGCAGCATAATGTAAGTAGCAGTTTAAGCAATTATCCAGTAGAATGGTTAATAATCACCCTCAGTTCACAGCCTTTTGTTTCTCACACATACACATGTCAGATTGTAATTAAATGCACTCACACTGTTCAGGCAGAGTGAGCATTCTGGGTTGAAATGTTGGAACCAAATTGAAAAGCACACACCAGACAAGTTGAGACACAGCTTTTTGACTGTATCTGCCTGGCATGGGGTCTTTGTTGACAAATTGGCTATATAAGGGTGAAACCACATGGGAATAAATTATTTATGGAAAAGAATAATTTATGTCTATAGGAAAGTCATGCTTATACAGGTTACAAACTTTTTGAACATGAATTATTGGTAAGGTATAGTTTTTTTTCTTTTTTTCTAAAATCAGATATATAAGAAAAGAGTTTTTAAGTGCAGTGGTTTGTTTAAATTGATGACAAAGAATTTAGAATTCTAAAAAAGTATCTGTATCTCTGAATGTTCTTTTTTTATTTCTAAAACATAATACTATAGAAGTTCGTTTTACAGTTACTATATGAAGCATTCTTAAATCCAACATATCATATATTTCAGGGCACAGAAACATAATAATCAAATCACAAAATTATACCCACATCTGTTGAAATTGAATTTTCACAATTTTATAATTTTTAGTAAGCAATTAAGATTTAAAAATCGTGAAAATAAAAATGTTCACAATTAATTGCAATCTATCACTATAATGAAATAGATGGCTGACTTTTCATTTTTTTCAAGATAAAAATTTGTCAATACTTACCGTTTTATGTATGATATTGTGATATTGACTTGTATGCCCTTAACTCCAGCTCACTTTCCTACTCAGCTCAACAGTATACACAACAATTTTCTAGAATAGTACTTTTCCTACTTTAATGTTCAGACAAATCACCTCAAACTCTTTCAAAAAATTCAGATTCTAACTCAGTAGTTCTGGTATGGCAGCTAGGAGTCCATGTTTCTAACAAACCCATAGAAGTATCCCACACACTGGTCCAAGACCCCTGGGTAACCCCCATTTACATTTCTCACAGGCATTCAGAATGAAAAGAATGGGAAAATGAATGAAGCCTTTAACTTTAAACTTCAAACTTGTTCCTCTTCAGTGTTCCTATCATGTTTATTTGGTCCACTATTCATTTGGTGAAAAGGTTGAAGCCTTGAGTTAGGCCAGATTTTGTCTTATTTTTCACTAGTTATCTCTGACTCAACCTCACAAACATTTCAATAGATTGCTATTCTTTCATAATAACCCCTATCTCAGTTTAGTCTTCTGAATTTTTCATACTAATTTATAAGAATGTCTATCTAATGGGAGCTATCCTAGAATTTTTGATAGTCACATTGTAGGATAATATTTAAAAGTAAACATATCCTACATCAAGCACACAAAGTAAATTCAGTGTGAGTTCAAAATGACTTACTTTTCTTCCAGAGGCTTAAGAAATCTGGACCCCCCTGGGTTACTCACAGAGATAGGCTTTTTTTGAGTTTTAAAATTCCTTAGGCCTTTTCTCCAAGGCAGTACACCCCGTTAAGCCTGAGATCCAAGGGCATGCAGCCCTTCTTCAGAGATACGGGCCAGAGGGTTGACATTTGTTAACAACATATTGTCAGAGGTCTATAGATGTTCTGCCCTGAAAGAAGGACACAGTCATTACTTCATACTGGGTAAACTGAGTGAATGCTTGAAGATATTCAATTCCCTGCTGGCTAATTTTGCCCTTGTGATGTTCCTTTAGATACCTTCTCAGAAATTAGTCATTGTTTAGAAGAAGGGATTTACTACAAAAGTGATTGTATTGATATGTAAAAAAGAAAGTAAGAAAATGAGGAAACTAATAGATAAGGGATTGTGTACGTGACTAAAAAAGTATAAAACATGAACTTAGAATAAAAAACTTTGCTATACACCATATCAGAGTGTATAGATAGTCTGTTTCTTGACTTAACATTACAGGAGCAAGTTTACACCTACGGCAAAGCTTCTGCTCTTTCGCGTCTCAGGTCATGCAACACACATCCTTTAATTTAGTTGAAAACATGCTCCTTTAAGTTTCATACTCAAAGTACTTATGCAAACCAGCATCTTCTCTCTCTTTCTTTTTTATAGCAGTTTTTATTTTTATATAATTCAGGCGTTAAAATTGTAATCCAAAAGGTTTTAAGATATTCACAGAGTTGTAAAACCAATATCACAATCAATTCTAGAAAAGTTTCTTCACACCAAAAATAAATTCTGTACCAAAAGGTAATCACTCTCTATTTCTTCCCAACACTAACCATTCTATCCCACTCCTAAGCAACCATTGACCTACCATAGATATTTATAGATGTGCCAATTGTGGACATTCCATAAATAGAATCATACAAAAAGTAATTATTTGTTACTGGAATCTTTCATTTGGCATAATGTTTTTAAGGGTTATCTACATTGTAGCCCATGTTAATACTTCACTTTATTGCTGAACAATAATCCATTGCATGACTATATTACATTTATCCATTTAACAATGGATGAACATTTAGGTTGTTTCTACTTTTTGGCTATTATAAATAATTCTCCTGTAACAATTCCTGTACATTTGTTGTGTGGACTGTTTTAAGGAAATTCCAGGACAAGATAAAAAAAAAAAAAAAGAACCCTCTGAACTGAGATGATTCACAAATGACCAAATGACCAAAGAATGACTTGGCCCAGTGCAATTTGGGGAGTTAAATGAGTTTACTGGAGGTAAGTTACACAGGTCATCCACTCCCGAGAAACATAACTTTTCAGAATCAAAACCATTTTGTCTTTCTGTTGTAGTGCCTTAAATTTTGTTTTAGCAAATGATGTGGAGTCTTTTCTAGCATTATTGTAAGTACATAGGCTAAATACATTAAATATGGACAACATATTCACCATATGTCTTCATGCAACCCATGTTAAGTTTATGATATTATAATTTTTCTCTAGTCACATATTTTAATATAAAATGAGCTAAAGAATAGAGTAGTAAAAGGGATTACAAGCAGTCTCAATTGGCCTACAAAGATGTGCTAATGGATGTCCTCAAGGCTGTGTGGTGCTTATCTTAAGTCATTGCTTTCTTTTATTATCCCTTAGGGGTAAACTTTTCCTGAGGGGGGAACCTCCTTTTTTTCTTTCTGGTATATTACTAGGAATGGACCCAGTCATATAGTGACTCTATTTTAGAATGTGCTCAATAATCTTCCAAAGTGTACCATTTTCTATTCCACCAACAATGCATCAGTTGTGCAGTGTTCCCACATCTTCACCAATAATTGTTGTTGTTTTTATCTTTTAAATCACAGCCATCCTATTGGAGAAGAAGTCAAAGGTGGATTTCATTAATTTACATTTTGTTGATATTTAATGAGTTTTAGCATCTTTTCATGTCCTAATAGATAATTTGTATTTCATCTTTGAAGAAATGTATATTATGGTCATTTCTAAATTAGGTAATCTGACTTTTTGTTAATTTGTTAATTAAGTATTAATCTACTAACATATGTGTATATGTGTGTGTGTGTATGCTCCTAATTTATAGTTTATCTTTACATTTTTTGATTATGTTCTTTGAAGCAGAAATGTTTTTGTCATCAAGTATATCCATTGTTTTCTATTTCTTATAGTTTGACACCATTGATAGACCATGACCTAAACCTGTGTAACAAAACTTTACTTCTGTACTTTTTGTAAGTTTTAGTTATTGTAATTTTTAATTTTAATTTAATTTTTGCCTGTGGTATTAGATGAGAATTCACTTATATTCTTTATTATGTGAATATCCAGTTGTTCCAGTATCATTTGTCAAAGTTACTATTCTTTCCCCACTTGGCACTCTTTCAAACCCAATTGACACTAATATGAGAGCTTACTTATGGTCGTTCTTTATTGCACTAAGGTACTATCTTGATCATTGTAGTTTTTGCAGCATGTTTTATAATTGAGACGTGTGTCTTCTAAATTTTTTCTTTATTTTCAATATTTTTTTGAATACTCTGACCCTCTGATTTTTCCACATGAGTTTCAAGATCTACTCATCAATTTCTGTAAAGAAGCAATATGGCATTTTGATAAAACTAGTAAAACGTAGTTATCAAGCTTTTGTCTGATTCAAAATATGGGAATATCCTTTTCCATTGTGTAGGTTGTCTCTTTGCTTTGGTTGTTGTCTCCTTAGCTGTACAGAAGCTTTTCAGTTTAATGAAGTCCCATTTGTTTATTTTTGTTGTTGTTGCAATTGCCATGGCAGTCTTTTTATTTTTTTATTTAAAAAAAAAATTTTTTTTTTTATTAAATCAGAGCTGTGTACGTTAATGTGATCATGGGGCACCATACACTAGTTTCAAAGAACGTTTGACACATTTTCATCACACTGGCCATGGCAGTCTTCTTCATGAAGTCTTTCCCCAGGCCAATATCTTCCAGTGTTTTTCCTATGCTTTCTTTGAGGATTTTTATTGTTTCATGCCTTAAATTTAAGTCCTTTATCCATCTTGAATCATTTTTTTGTGAGTGGGGAAAGGTGTGGGTCCAGTTTCAGTCTTTTACATGTGGATATCCAGTTCTCCCAACACCATTTGTTGAATAGGGAGTCTTTTCCCCAAGCAATGTTCTTGTTTGTTTTATAGAAGATTAGGTGGTTGTAAGATGTTAGTTTCATTTCTTGGTTTTCTATTTGATTCCAAGTGTCTATGTCCATTTTTGTGCCAGTACCATGCTGTCCTGACCACTATGGCTTTGTAGTACAGACTAAAATCTGGTATGCTGATTCCCCAAGCTTTATTTTTATTACTAAAACCTGCCTTAGCTATACAGTGTTTTTTTTCTGGTACCATACAAAATGCAGAATCATTTTTTCCAAATCTTGAAAGTACAATGTTGTTATTTTGATAGGAATGGCATTGAATAGGTAGATTGCTTTGGGAAGTATAGACATTTTAACAATGTTGATTCTTCCCATCCATGAGCATGGTGTGTTCTTCCATTT
>CAUYPK010019626.1:0-47025 GCA_963574355.1 Loris lydekkerianus
GCTGGAGCTTTTTACCCTAAAGAAGACTCAGCCTCCACCTCCTCTGCGTTCCTATCATGCAGATAAAATACTCAACTTGTTCCAAACTAAAGTTATAAACAAAAATGACTTTTAGCCAAAATATCTCCCCAGAAATTGGACATGTCTGGTGAAAATATTTTGGGGGGGGGGGGGGAAGGGGATAAGGCCTGCCGAACAGTATTTTGGGCGCCTTCTTGAAATACTTTCACCTTAGGTGAATGATTGCAGTTTTTCTTTCTTTCTTTTTTTTTATTATTAAATCATAGCTATGTACAATGGTCTGATCATGGGGCATCATACATTAGTTTCACAGACCGGTTGACACATTTATATCACACTGGTTAACATAGCCTTCCTGGCAATTTCACAGTTATTGTGTTGAGACATTTACATTCTACATTTACTAAGTTTCACAAATACCATTGTAAGATGCACCACAGGTGTAATCCCACCAATCCCCCTCCTTCCACCCCCCCACCCCCCTCCCTCCCCTCCCTGTCCCCCGTCCCCGTATTCCTAGTTTTTCTAATGATGCCAAGAATTGTTGTAAAATTAATCCTCAAAATTCTAAGTACAAAAATTTTATAAACATCTAAAGATGAAAATATCTAAATGTAAAAACGAGTGACCATTTTGGATATTGTACTTATACAGAGTATTTAAATAATACAAAATTATGACCTGGATCTCAGAACCTCCCGTATTTAACATACTAAAGCCACAGTAATCACCCTTTCCTTCTGGTTATCTATAGCAACAAGTAGAATATAATTTTAAAATGTTTGTACTGTGTGCCCCTCACAGAGGAGGGAAGTTGCATAGAAAACAGATCCACCTCCAAATTCTGCACTTCCCCCAGCCATCTCCGTGGGGAAAGGACTAAATTTCTGGGAGGCCCTATTTGCTCCTGTCTGGCAGGCACACAAGAGCAGTCTGCTCTTGGGAGAAGCCGGTGAGATAAAGAAGTTGAAAGCATCTTGATAACAGCCGAAGGAAAGAAGGAAAGATAATGACGATAAAACATTCCACCTTCATTCCTAAAAAGACTTGTGCCTTGCCTAGAAACAATGAAATCAGGGTTGAAACGGTGAACCGACTTTTTTTCCCTCCTCCTGAGATTCTCAGTACGTGCAGGTATTAGTGCAAACTCCAGTGCGTTGCAGAAAGCTAATTGCGAGTCTCCCGTGATCTGATTTCTCCTCCGGCCCCCGCAGGCAGAGTCTTGTCCCCAGAACGCCTTTCTTTGCATCTCGACTCTGTCTCTGTTTGAAGACCACAGTGCTGTGGCTTCAGCCTCATGTTCACATTTGAGCAGCTATCTAATCAAGGAAGCCATAGTGCTTATATCACCACCTCAAGAAGGACCAGAGAAGAATGGCTGAGTTTCCCAGAAACCAAGTCCGATTAAAATAAAAACACATAGCATTCCTCCACTTCAGAGGCCCAAGCAAAAGGAATGGCCATGTTGTCAAGAGAAGCAACCCCAGGCCCGGTTTCCAGGAGAGGTGATAGACTACATGTGATTCCTGCAATGTGATACTAGTATTGGTCGGAATGATTTTTCTTCTTTTGTTCGAGCCTCAACAATGGCACAGTTAAGGGGCCTGTAGTTTTTAATGGACACCAAGCACTGTGTTTACTTTAATTGGCCAACTAAAGATTAAGGAACAGAGTTGCTGCTCAAGAAAGAGAGGAACCAGGAATGTAAAAGACGTCCCACCAGAAGCGCGATATACCCAGGAGGCATTCGGTTCACCCAGCACCAGAGGCAGAGATCACCTCTGTGTTCAGAGACCTTTGTCTGAGGTAGGACAAAGGCCCATCCAAGTCCATTTAGTTTTAGCAGTTTGCATGTGGATCCTCTCTGACAGTGAGATCCAGAGACAGAGGCCCGTGTCTGATGCTGACCCCAGATAATATCCACATCGTCCTCAGAACGCATCACCCTGAGATACTTTCAGGGGAATTCACAAAATCAGTGCAAAGTTGTGTAAAGTACAGAAAACTCTGAAGGCTCTGTAAGGTTACAAAGTGGCCATCTTCCTAAGTATCACGAGGTGATATTAATAATTAATATCAAGATTTAGAATAAAAGACATTGTGGTAATTTATCTGCATGTGAGCAAAACCTTTTTGTCCCATCACTAAATCTACCACTGACCTGTGTGCCTACAAACGGCACTCTGACCCTTCAAAAAGGAAGCTGATTTACAAAGACAACGTGTTAACATTCATCCACCCTAGGACTTGAATGTAATGTCAAGGACTTCCCAAAGAATAGCCGTAAGAAAAAGGAAACGAATATTCATCTTATTTATTTAATATATGTACATAGGGAAACTGAGAAACGGTAGCTAAATAAACCCTATTTACAAAATATTCACACACAACTTTACAAAGAGGTAGGCCACAGGTACTGAATATTTTGTTAGTATTTTGTAAAATCGCATAATAAATATTTTGTAAACAAAGGTAAATTTTGCTACAATTTCCCAGTTTTCCTGTGTATAGCAACTTTTGGTATACTCCACATATTGTAAAATTTTGGTTTAACAAATGCCTTGCAGTGGAATTTAAGAAAACACTTTTCAAAGAGAATCCTTCATGAGATCTTTGGGTTGAGTTGATCTACAGTGAGCTTGGCCCAAGTAGGTGTAACTCAAGGGCTCCGTCTATGATTACGTCAGATCAGAGCAGCCATTCCTTAGCTAGGAATCCAGTTTCTTATTGTCAGCCAAGTGTCTGGTCTTTCTCTTACAAAAAACAACACAAAACAAACAAACAAACAAAACAAAACAAAAAAAACAAAACACTTTTCTGCCGTAAATGTGGAATCATGACTTAAGGATCTACGGTCATTATAAGTGAAAATACTATTTGCAAAACATCTGTGAATAGTATACAGAGAAGGTGCCTCATCTGTACTGGGAATCTATTTCTTCATAGATAAAAGTTACAGAATGTGCATGCCTAGCAGTCATGGAAGGAAATTAACTTTGTCATTTTGCTAAGAGAGAAACTAGGAAGGATCTCAATAGGTGCGGTGTGCAACCCATCACTGGTTAATTCAGCCGCACAGCCAGCCAGACGCACACCTGTATGGGGAGGAGCAGAAATAGCCAGGGGGTCCCTCTCATTACGCCCCAGCATTTCTAATGACGTCCCTCAGCCCTGAGTGCATCAGAATAAGTCTGAAAGCTTTGGATTTTCAAAACATGGATTTGAATGCTTGGAGCCTCAGTAGTGGAAGTGGGATTGGATTGTCTGCACCTCAACATTCCTGATGGGCATGAAGTGTCCCCTCCTGGCAGCAACCCTGCTCAGCATTGCTGCCAGCAGCCTCTGTGATTGCACCACAGACCTCCCGCAGGACAAAACCAGCACCTTTACACCCACCACACTGGAGCCTGAACGTCTCGAGTGCAGTTGAGCGGGAGCCGACAAGGGCCTCTCTCGTCCATGAGCATGCCTGCTGGTGGGGCCCTGCCCTGCATGGCCCTGTATGTGTCCCCCATTGTTTAATCACAAGCATGCAAAGTGAGTATTTTTTTTTTTACATCTGATCCTTTAAAGTATAATTTCTTTACATCTCGGTGCATGCATTTTAAAGATACAGTGTAATGAAATTTAGCAAGTGCACACCCCTGCACAACCTTACCAAACCTACGTGGGACGCTTCTGCTGACACAGAATTTCTCACACCCCTGGGCAAGGGTTAAGAGCAAAAATCCCAGGGTGCCCCGTCCACAGCTGAGATTCAAGCATCTAGGACATGTTTTGGATAATTGTCCCACCAAATACATGTCATACAAAAAGATCCTGGAAATTAAAATTAAATTCTAATTCCATTCATGACTGAAGGAAAAGAAAAGAAGTAACATGGTAGACGTCAGGGGGAAAAAATTACAGTTTAACTTAGTAGAAGCTGTCAGTGAGTAATCTCCCTGCAGTCATAATGTGAACAGTGAAATATTAGAAATACAACGCTTAGCACCAGGAATAACCATATAAATTTTCATATGATATTTGCTGAAAAACTCAAGATTCAGGTTACTACAACTTTGTGTCTTTTATTAAGCTTGAATAAAACCTAAATCAAAACATGTACTTTTATAGAAACGCGTGCATGTGAAGTGAAATCTAAATCAGAGGAAGGAAATGAGGGGACAGGACCCAGTGTGGCCTCACCTTGGGTGCAGGAGGTTTGTGGACTGGCCTGGAGGGAGGAACTACTTTTATTTCCGCTTTGTGGTGGGGACCTGGAGTTCTGGTCAGGAAAGTGACCTGCTGATAAGAGCAAGATCTTAAAATAAACATCAACAGAAAATGTAATACAGACATTTTTAGGTAGTGTAAAATGTACCAGTGTGTACATGTGTGTGCTCACGTGTGCATACGTGTGCACGTGGACACACACTCCTCTGGGGGTAAGGCCAGGCAGCTGCACGTAACTGGGAAAGAGGTCCCCAGCTGGCCTCACTATGGGGACCATGGGCTGTGCCCAGGAGAGGAGGAAGCCGGAGCCCAGACTCCAAGGGCTCCATAGAAGGGCCGGGCCTCCCCTAGACACCTTCTCCAGCCCAAGCTCCGAACCCTTCTGGAGCTGGCAGCTCTTTCTGCCCTTAAATCCAGCATTTTCCAGTACAAATCTGTCAGCTTATTTGCTTGCTTTGTTTCATGTCATTTGAGCAGTTGTTTTTTTTTTTTTTAAACCACACCAAGGCATATGCACAAGTGATAAAATGATTTTTCCAGCCACAAAGCTGCGTCCAGGCCCACTTGGAACTACATGTGCTGCTGAGGGGACGGGCTGGGGGCCCACTCTCTGGGACATGTCCTCCCTCTCTGGCAGGTGCAATGCTGGGAGCTCAACTGGCTGTGAGGACGCGGCTCCCAAGGCTGAGAAGGGACCACCTAAGGGAGCCTTCCTTGGAAACTCAGGAATGTCACAGCCTTGCAGAGATTTCTGGAAAACTGACAGAAGTCAGCAGCCTCTTCTCTGCAGATAAAGTGGGTGCCCAAGGGTACTATTTAGCTCCCATCAACCCTGATGCTCCAAACCGTCTCTGTCCCCCTCACTATCCTCCCACGGTGCTTTGGTGCTGTTCTTACAGAGTCTCCTATGGCAGAGTCTCTTTTGAAGGTGACATCGGAGAGAGATAATTGTGATTGGACTTGGGATCATCTCCGTGCAAAGACAGTCCTTAAACACCCGTGATGACATAGATAAATGATTTCCACCCACGCAGGTAGTTGTGATTAATTGTGCTTCTTACCGTATTGCCAACAAAGCTGCGAGTTCAATGGATTCCAGTCAATTAGGAGGTAATAGTGATGAATCCGGGCAGCTTGCACCCACCGTGACACAAAATCATCCCACGGCATGGCCCTTAAGTTGATGGGACCTCTTTCTCCTAAGCTTCCCTCAAGCCTCCATCCCACGCCTGTCTGACACAGCCATCCTGGTGGGTTCCCTGTTTCTCTCTCCACACTTACCTTCATGGTGTGCAGTAAAGCTTGATAGAGATGGTCACGCACCCTAGATTACGCTCACCCCAAAGAGGAACGTGCTGGAAGACCCTCTTTACCACAAAAGGAACATTGGCACTAATGGCGGAGACATAACAAGCAATTACAGGAGAAATTCTGGAATGTTCTTTCACAGGCACTTTGTGGAATAAGATGCCAACTGCTCCTGACATCAGGTACGAGTGACTTGAATCGAAGGTGGGTGGCTATTTCCCTAATCAACTGAAAACCATTAACCTCTCTCCCTTTCCTAAGCACTGGAACGTGTCCTTTGCAGTCTGTTATGGGAGGTATCCCCTCATGTCTGTGGGCAGCTGTTACTTGTAATGTCCAGGAACATCAATATCACACACAAACAGAGATGGTGACTATGAGGGTTCCCGGGTGCTTAGCAGCAAGGCCCTCCTGGGATTAGGGTGGGACTCCCCCCTGGATCCCCCCTCCTGTCCTGGGAGGGACAGGGTCCCTCAGCTTGAGAAAAGATGTCACAGTGGCCTGATGACTGGGAACCTGGCCCTGGGCATGGGACAGAGCTGAGTGCAAAAAGAAAACAGAGAAGCCCTCCCCACGGCCGGGAGTCTGCGGCGGCATCTTCACTCCAGCTGCTTCAGGTCTGTGGTGATGCCTTGGATGTTTTCTTGAAAAGAGACATCAGCATTTTCTCCTCAAAAGAAGGTATTTGGGGGGGGGGGGGGAGTCACACAGTGTGCTGGCAAAGTCCACCTATCAGAGAAAGATAAAAAGAAGGTGGTTAGTTGTCTTGTGTTTTAATCCTTCTTTAAAACTCAAGCCTATGGCTCGGCACCTGTGGCCCAAGCAGCTAAGGCACCAGCCACATACACCTGAACTGGCAGGTTCGAATCCAGCCCAGGGCCTGCCAAACAACAATGACGGCTACAACCAAAAAATAGCCGGGCGTTGTGGCGGACGCCTGTAGTCCCAGCTACTTGGAGGTGGAGGCAGGAGAATCATTTGAGCCCAGGAGTTGGAGGTTGCTGTGAGCTGTGATGCCAGGGCACTCTACCCAGGGCAACAGCTTAAGGCTCTTTCTAAAAAAAAAAAAAAAAAGCCTATGGCAAGCATGTGGGGAAACTGGTAGGAACGTAAAATACTATTCCACTGTGGAAGATGGCATGGAGGGTCCTCAGAATATTTAGAGTGGAATTATCACAGAATGCAGCAATTCCACCTCTGAGTATATATGGAAAAGACCTGCCATGTGATCCTACGATTCCTCTACTAGGTATATACCAAGAAGATAAAAAATCACATTATAACAAAGATATATGTGCCAGAATGTTTATTGCAGCCCAATTCACAACTGCTAAGTCATGGAAGAAGCCCAAGTGCCCATCGACCCACGAATGGATTAATAAACTATGGTATATGTAAACCATGGAATATTATGCAGCCTTAAAGAAAGATGGAGACTTTACCTCTTTCATGTTTACATGGATGGAGCTAGAACATATTCTTCTTAGCAAAGCATCTCAAGAATGGGAAAAAAAGTATCCAATGTACTCAGCCCTACTCTGGAACTAATTTATAGCTTTCATATGAAAACTATAACCCAATTATAGCCCAAGAATATGGGGAAAGGGGGAGAGAAAGGGGAGGGGAGGGGGGAGGATGGGTGGAGGGAGGGTAATGGGTGGGCCCACACCTACGGTGCATCTTACAAGGATACATGTGAAACTTACTAAATGTAGAATATAAATGTCTTAACATAAAAACTAAGAAAATGCCATGAAGGTTGATGAAACTATTTCAAATTGTATATAAAACCAGCACATTGTACCCCATGACTGCATTAATGTACACAGCTATGATTTAATTAAAAAATAATAAAATAAAAATAAAATAAAAAACAGTGACGTGATTTGCTTGAAGCCCATTTAAAGACCAAAGGGACCACTTTAAAGTCATTAGCTTTCAAGATGAGGTCAATATTAACCCATGTGATGTAAAAGCATTTCTAATTCTTTATGAAATCAGCACATTGTACCCCATAAATGCATTAATGTATACCCAATCTATGTGTTTATGATTTAATTAAAAAAAAAAAATTACTCCAAAAAAAAAAAAAAATGGAAAATGATCTTAAAGAGGTATTTGTGCTGTTTTTATATACAATGTGCTGGTTTTATATGCCCGGGTTCACAGCAGCATCATTCACAACAGCCAAGCAGTGGAAACAATCCAAGTGTCCGTGGACAGATAAGGGGACCAAACACGTGTGCGCCTGCAGCAGAACCCTACTCAGCCTTACAAGGGAGGGGTGTTGTGACACCTGCTTCCACGCGGATGGACCCCAGGGCTGAGTGAGATAAACCTTCACGAAAGGGCAGACACGGTGTGATCCCGTTTATATGAGGTCCCAGGAGTAGTCGGATTCACAGAGACTTGAAGGGAGATGTTGGTTGCTGGGGCCTGGGGAGGGGAGGGAGGAGCTCATTGTTTAAGGGGTACAGGGTTCCCGTTTTACAGAGGAACAGAGTTACGGAGACGGGTGATAGTGAATGGATTTAATACCACTGAAATGTACGCTTGAAAATAATGAACATAATAAGTTTTATATTATGTGGTTTTACCACAATGAAAGATAGTTTATGTTTTTAGAAAAGCTTTTTTAAAAAATAGCAAAACTGAAGTCTAAAACTAGACAAATAAATGAGCCCCAGGGAATAAAATACTCGTAAAACAAGGCGTGAAGAGGGGGCTCTGCTTCAGGGGTCTGCTGATAGAAACTCCTCACGAGCTCACGAGGCGGGTGTTTGTGTTTACAGTCAGAAATCTCCTGGATAAACTGCAGTGTAATGAGCACACTCTGACCTCCACTGACAGGTGTGTCACAGGAAGGCCCAGCGCCTGCCAGCAGGACAGTCCCCGTGGCTGTCCCTGCCGCTCACAGTGCCGACCTCTGGCTGCCGGAGCCTTGGTGTGCCACTGTACGTGCAGCCTCGGTGCAGCAGTTGGCTACATGTGAAGAATGTGAAGAATCCAAACTGTGCAAACATTTCAACAGCGTGGAAATGACAGGGCGTGGAGAAGGGAGACCGGGCATCAGGGCCCCATGGGCATCTGACCAACCTTCTGAGCCTCTGTCCCTGCTCTTTGCAAAGAGAGTGATATCTACAGCCCTGAGCTGGGGCGAGACCCGAGATAAAGTACTTTTGAGTTGTTTGTAATGGATAAGGCTCTTGGAGCAGAATTTCTCTAAGGGTCATGTTCTGTTCTGTTCAAGCAAGCAGCAGACCCGACGGCCCCATGTGCCACTGCCAACCTGCTCACTCAGAGAATCATCCTGCTTAACGGACAAGGGTACCACCATGCTGACGTGGGCTATGAACAAAATGGCACCAAATGCTTGCCGCTTCTACCGCTGCAGGGTGGGGTCTGTGCTCTCCCCTTTGGCTCTGGCTGAGTGTGTGACTGCTTCAACCACATGATGATGACCAACATGAAGTGACACCGTGTCTGGTGTCCGGTCAGGAAAGGGTGGGCCATCTCACGTGGTTTGCTAGAAACACTTGTTCTGGGACAGCTGCGTGTAATAAGTCAACCGTCTCAAACTGTCCTTCTGGGGAAGGGGTCAAGGCCATCTGAGTCGGCAGCCTCAGCAGAGCTCCCGGCCTCAGGAAGCTCCACACACACACCTGGGGACCAACCGCCTCGGATGTCCACCCAGTCCAGCCTGCAGGTCACAACAGCCCCGGCTGCCATCTGACAGCAGTGGGTGACGGACCCCAAATAAGAACTGTACAAGGGAGCTTCTCCCAGATCTCTAACCCAAAAGCTCATGAGGGAAAACAATTCTTGCTTTCAGTTGGGAAATGTGGGCAGCAACGAATTATAAAGCATCTTAGAAAGCTCCTGCTGCCATAACAAAATACAGAACAGGTGGCTGATGAGTGACAGAAATTCATTCCTCCGCATTCTGGAGGCCCAGGCGTCCAGGATCAAGGTGCTGGCAGATCTGTGGTCTTGGAAGGCCTGTCTCACAGTGTCCTGGGTCACAGCGTGGAAGGGGCCAGAGTCTGTCTCTGGCCTCATTATAAGGACACCGATCCCATCCGTGGGTGCTCTGCCCTCCTGGCAGGATCACCTCCCAGAGGCTCCAGCTCCTCACACCACCGCCTTGGCAGTTAGGGTGCAACATGTGAATTGGGGGACACAAACACTTAGACCACAGCTCACAGCGATAGTGGCTACCGTGGCTTAGCATCCCAGAATGCAGGAGCACAGCAAATCCATCCCCTGACTTAGGGGCCCCACAGGCCAGTGGGGGAGGGCCCTGATCACTGCCAACTTCTCAGCAATCCCTTTTCAAGAAACTCAGAAATTCAGAAGAAAGGAAGGTAAAGATAACAGAGCAGGTGCTTTTCCTAGAAAGTGTTGCCATAACCCTGGTTTTGGTTCTGCCTCTGTGAGTCATGGAGTGTCGCTGTCAGAATGATCCGAAGCATTTGCACCAACTATGATGGCCAGGTGTCCCCCTCTTGTCCCGGCCATCACAGTTGGTGCAGGTGGGCTAACACTGAGTCAAGTCATTTCAGCTGTCTGAGTGAGTCACCTGCAGATGGGCACATCCCTACACAGATGTGGCTTTCACCACGCCACAACGCTGCCCTGGGGTGTGAAAATAAGTGTTAAAAAGTCAGGGTAGTAGATTGTTTTTCAAATAGTCTTTTTTCTTTTCACAGCCAAGAAAGAAAACAAAGGGCATGTTTCTATTTGTTCCTTGTATACATGACTCTAATTGTAAGGCTTTCCCATAGCACACCCTCACATACCTGCTTTCACATACAGGGTCTTACTCTGTCATCAGTGCTGAATTGCAGTAGTGAGATCATAGTTCACTGTAGCCTTGAACTCCTGGGCTCAAACCTCCTGATTAGCCGGGGCTACAGGCACATGCCACCATGGCCTGGCTAATTTTTTTTAGTTTTTAGGGACAGGGTCTTGCTATGTTGCCCAGGCTGGTCTCAAACTCCTGGCCTTAAGTGATCCTCCTATCTCAACTTCCCAAAGTGCTGGTATTACAGCCTTGAGTCACCATATTTAGCCCATACCTAAAATATTCTATACAAAAAAAACTCATCAAGAAATATTCTGTGCACTTAACTTCTTCTGGAACATTGAAGAGTATTTGCATTCGGAAGCCTCTGATATTCTGTGCATTAAAAATGAATCTAATCATGGTGCTCACAGTGCTCAAGTGAATCTGACCATGGACACGATTGAATGGGAGGTGTTAACATAATAATAAAATCAAGTGTCCAGGATTGCTATTGGTGTGTGTGGGGGAAGGGGTGGACAGAAAACCACCAGACCCAGAGACCATGGGTGTGGAAGTCGGTCTCCGGGGTTTGGGCGTCAGCACTGAAAGCTGGGATTCTGACTTTGGAATTTGCCAGCTCTGTGATTTGAGGAAGATTTCTCTAACTTCGCTGAGTCTTGGTTTCCCTCACACATGAGGTGGAGATAACAACAGATGAGACTGGACCCTCTTCTGATTTCAACAGCAACAGTTTCTGTCTAACCTCATGAGTCACCAGAGAATCCCGAGTGGCGTGAGGGGGGCTGACGTGTGTACCCTCCTGCAATTGCGTGAGTCTCGGAACAGACGCTGGACAGTCAAATGCCGGCAGATCTGTAAAGTCAATCCTGTGTGTCCACGTGAATACAAATGGATGTAACTTTTTGAGAAGGTAAATTAAAGTGTCTAATTTTCAACTGGATATGGTGGCTCATTCTATAACCCCAGCAACCTGGGAGGCTGAGGCAGGAGGATCCCTTGAGCTCAGGAATTTGAGACCAGCCTGAGCAAGAATGAGACCCCATCTCTATTAAAAATAGAATCGGTAGATGGGTGTTGTGATAGGTGCCTATATCCCCTTCTCGGGAGGCTGAAGCAAGAGGATTGCTCAAGCCCAAGAGTTTGAGGTTGCTGCGAGCTATGATGACACCACGGCACTCTACCCAAGGCGACCAAGTGAGACTCTGTCTCAGAAAAAAAAAGGAAAGAAAAGAAAAGTGTCCTATTTCTAATGCCCCATGTACAACACTTCTACTCTCTGCCTTTGCCTGTAGACCAAGCCTGTATCGATACAATGGTTTGTCACAGACATTACAATCAGAGAAGTAGATATCTATCCCGTGGTACATATCATATACAGGATGTATTCTTATAAGAAATAAAGCAGGCTGTCAGCTGTGTGGCAGACTCTGTTCTGCTTTATAAGTTGAAGATGTTCCCACGCAGAACTCGTCTCTGGCTGTGCGAACAGATGCAAGTTAGACTGGTGAGGCCAGCTGGGCTCCACGGGCTGCGTGGTACAGCACTCACTGTTCCCACTGGCTCTTCCAGCATGTCCTCTGCTGGGGGGACCATGACACCCCCTCCTCAGCAGCCTCAAAGTCACAGGGGTCCAGCCTCTCCTCCCAGCCAGGTGCAGCCTGACCACCTGTTACCTTCAGGTGACACAATCACGGCCCTGGATATGATCTTCCCTCTTTTCACCCACATTTTCCAATTGTTCTGTACTAAACAAGTGTGATTATCTGAACCAATTTTTAAAATGCCTTATTCTACCCAGAGACCATTATGGACCCCAGGCCATCGTCCATTTACACTCAGAGCTAGGACACAGGGTTTGGGTGGAGAGGCCCAGGGAGGTGTCCCTAAGTCACAGCTGCCATTTGTCATGGCAGGGGGATTGGTATAGCCATTGGCTACTATCTGAAAACACGATCTAAATAACATAGAATCAGGAAGAGGGTGGGGGCTCCACGGCCTGAGAAAGTGGACGTGATGAGAGAACTCAGGCAGGGGCGGGCTGTCTCCACTTCTAGGAGCAGAGGTGTATCTGGCTGATTTACAGCTAACCCTGGTGGCTTCTGTCTTCTTTGGAATTCTCTCACACAAAAATAATTCTACTGTTTTTTTTTTTTTGTTTGTTTGTTTTTGCCTAAACGTATGGCCTAGGAGGTACTACTAACTTGTCCTTTCGTCCTCAACCACACAGGAAACACGTAACTGTGAAAATCACCTAAATCAAAAATACACTCCTCCCTCTGGAAATGTAAACATAGGGAGCCACGTGACCAGAGTGTACACACGAGGCAGCAGCGTCACAACACACACGCTCAGGTGTCCCAGCAATGCTGGCATTAATTAATGTGAGATAAATTCATGTGCAAAAATGTGCTTCCAAGTAAAAGAGACAGCAAATTCTTAGGATTCCCATCCACAGCTCTGAATTTGAACGGTATCCGCCCTGTCCACCTGACGTATCTCTGTGTAACAAACCATCTCAAAACTTAGTAGCTTAAAGCAGCCAGCTGTGGTTCAGGAATTTACATCAAAGTATATTTTTCTTCTATTTAACTAAAGAGACCACAGACTTTTTCTGGAGGCTCAAACAACTTACATGTATTAAGTTGAACCAAACAAACCACAGATATTTTTAGGAAGGCAAGTGAATTTCAATCTGCTCTAAGGAAATGCAAAAACCCAGACAGCTGGGTCATGGAGCCAAACCTTGGTCACAATTGGGTGTCTGATTCCTGCAGTAGATTATAAAATTTTAGAGTTTTTGTAAGGAGCATTTTCTTTCAAAGTCATGTCAGAGTCCAGAAAGTTGTGGATTTGGATAATTCTGGGTTTCCGTTTTGGATTTGAGATGCTCAACAATAAGAGGGTCACACTTTCAAAGGTACATAACGTGCCTCTATCAAGAAAGTCCAAACACAAAGCCTTTCTGACTCCAATTTCTACATTATTATTTCTACGCTAAGGAGAAGAATTCAGATTCCCAGAAAATTTTTTAATGCTCTCTTTCTAGAATTTGAAGAATATGAGGAAATATCTTCCTTTTTTACAAGGAAGTACGTGGTCTGTAAGTCGTATACTTTTTAGCCAAGGCTTAGCCTCAACAAGTTGTTTGATGGATCCCCTCCCCTGTGACTGAGCGTGGGAAATGCCTGGTGGTCTCAGGAGCAGTCCGAGATGGCAGTGGGGCCTTTAGGGACTCAGTGTCCCCAGGCACAGTCACCACCACACAAGGAAGATGAGTCCAGGGCGTGGGTGGAGGGAAGTTGGGGGGTCAGAACAAGCTTCAGGTGGGTGGCAGAGAGAGCAGTGGTCATGTGCTGGTTAAAGATTTAAATCTCTGAGATTCCCACAGGGATGTTAGGGTGGGGACTTGCACTCCAGGCTTCTCCCCTGAAAGCAGGTGGAACTATTCTCAGTGAGAGGGTCCTGGGCTGAGATCAGAAACGTGTAGTATAGCATTCTTCTGCGCCTAAAGCGTCACAGTCGATGAGTTCCAAAACATGTGCACTTCACATCTTCAGGGGCACTTTCTGGCTCACAGGACACCCAAGTATCTTACAGCCTAACTTTCTACCCCAGTTCCTGCAGACCAGCTCACCACGTTGAAACTAACCTGGAACACATCCCCACTTTACAGATTTTTTTTTTTTAAGTCTTAATAATAACAACTCTTCCTGTGGCCATTCTTTGCACAGTTTTTCACATTGAGTTGACTCCAATTAAGGCCAGCCTCTATTGCTGCTGCCGCTAGGATTTTCGTACTAAGAGTTTCAGGTTGTAGCACACAAGGTGTTTGCCTGAGGTTTGCTTCTCCAGGCTGCCCTTCTGGGATGTTCTTTAGAAATTGATGACCTTCTATCATTAAATGTTAGAGACCCCTGTGAGCTCCTTCAAAACACCAAATGTGGGCTCTTGGTAGCTCCTGAGCTGGCTGTCAAGAGCATGAGCTGACAGTTGAGATGATTAAGCCGGCTGACTGCATGCCAGCAAATGCCGTAATTTAGAAAGTCACTGTCATGCCAGTCCCACGAGCAAAGCCATGTGTGGTTTTTTGGAAATACTACTGAGAGACACTTAATAGCTAGCATTGATGAGTCCCTATCGAAATGAGATGATTTGATAATTTTCTATCCATTTCATGACAGATTTGTGTTTACACTAAAGAAGTGAAAACATTTTACATCGGCAAGAATTTCATTTTATCCTTTGAGCACAGTAAGTTATGTAACCAGCTAAAAGGAATGCAAAAGCAATTTGCAAATATGAAATTGCTTTAAGGAGTAAATGTGGAGAATGATGCTATTAAGATTATCGTCGAAATTCAATTAAATTTTCAGTAGTTTTTAGTTATGAAAAGGGAACACAGAAGAGAGAAATGCAGCCAACTGGTAAACAGAGATTAGTAGGAGCAATGGTTCCTGACTCAGCCCTGAAAGTCTGCGTTTCATTTCAAATACATTTTTAGAGAAAGCAAATTTTAAAACTACCTGGAGTTTCATTCAGCAAGCCTCGGGAATTTGAACTTTTTCACATATGAAAGTTTAGACATTTTCCTCCATTGCATGCAAAAACTTTCCCCTTTCCCCCCCTTCCTATTGAAATCGTTACTTTCACCCATATATGGATCCAGAAATATAAACCATCTTGGAGTGGCTGTTGAAATTATTCACTCTTGCCCTAGAGCTAATTTTGGCTTTTCACTCCTAACAGTATCTTCTGGGAAAGTTGTAAGTGAAAATAGGATCATAATGCATCCGGAGCAACTATGTAGCATTCTCCAGGGAAAGACACATACTGGGGCTTTTTTGGGACATTTGTTTATCAAAACGTTGCCCATAGCTACTCAGAGACACATTTTTCAACTGTGTGTGTCCTGGGGGAACTTTGGACACGCTTGCTGATTTAAAAGCAAGGCAATACCTTTCCAATGACATCAGCTTCCACCCCCTGGTACTGGGAACTCACCGTTCTCTGAACTGAGAGTTAGGAGCTGAGGCCAAAGGTGGTTTCACCTGGGAGTGCTTTTCCCATTAGCCCAGTCAGCCCGGCAGGAGAGTTTGCACAGTGATACAAACCTCAGTTTTTACAACTGAGCCGCAGGACTAACTCTTCAGCCACACCCAGACCAGGGCTAAGCACAGGGGAGCAGCCACACCCAGCAGCTGCCCTTAGAGCCGCTAGGTTGTCCTGCCCACCACCCCCTCACCCCCCCGCAGCGAGAACCGGGCTGCTTTTGCTTCAGAATAACACTGGCTAGTCAATGAAAACACTCTGACCCTGCATGCAGGAAGCAAGTCTTGTAGTTCATTGTTGGCCCTGAGCTCGTGTCACACAGCCAGACGCTTCTGATGCCAGTTCCTGGTCATTGCATAACCCTGAGCTGAAGTTTCTAGGGACATAGACATGCCTGATTCTGGAGCCCTGAGACCCTCCACGGTGGAAAGGCAAAACACAGCCTTGCCAACCTCAGGCTGCAGACGTGGTGTGATAGCAAGAAGCTTTAATCAGATGGCTGTGGTCCCCTGGCCTGCAACAGCACAGTGGGCGCCAGCCCCAGTGACTGTCACAACCTCAAACACAACACGTTAATCCCTTAAATTCACACTGTGGTTACACTGCATCACCAGACCTTTTAGTAAGTGGGGTGGGAGAGTCTTCCCCGGGAACCACCCACTCAGGAAACCCAAGTAGATGAATACTACACACACAGATGTACACACAGACATGTCCACGTGCACACATACGTACAGACACACACAGATGTATACAAAGACACGTGCACACACATGCACACATATACATACACACACAGATGTATACACAGACACGTACGCACACATGCACACACATGCACACACATACACACATATACACACAGACACACACAGATGTATACACAGACACGTATGCACACATGCACACATATACATGCAGACACACACAGATGTATACACAGACATGTGCACACACATGCACACATACAGACACACAGATATATCCACAGATACGTGCACACATATGCTCACATATACATACACACAGATGTATACACAGACACGTACGCACACATGCACACACATACACACATATACACACAGACACACACAGATGTATTCACAGACACGTGCACACACATGCACACATATACATACAGACACGTATGCCCACATGAACACATATACACACAGACACACACAGATGTATTCACAGACACGTGCACACACATGCACACATATACATACAGACACATATGCACACATGCACACATATACATGCAGACACAAAAATACACAGACACACACAGAGACACCTGGAAATACACATATACATGGCTGTACACATGTGCAGACTCACATAGACACACACACACAGACACACACACGCAGACTCCCACACGCACACACACACAGACACTGCCATGCATCTGGACACTCAAGAAGGACCCCACAAGTCTTCTCTGCCTCCAATAATTCACACTACTAGGTAAACCTGATTTCCTCTAGCTTTAAGATAAAAGCAAAACCCCTTCTAAGACATCTCTTTATTTAAAAACATGTTTTAAGAAGGAGATTCTGAATGGAAAGTTGTTCAAGTTCTCTCATCTCCTATGTCTCCCGTTGGTGACATCCTCTCTGAGAAACCTCCGACACAGACCATGCAGGAGCCCCTGGCTGTGACACGCAGTGTGGAGCCTGCCCTTTCAGAGCAAGTCAACGCTGAAACAGACAGCACCGGGGGACGGAGTCCAGATGGCACAGTGCAGCCCTGAGACAGGAACAGGGCCGCGGTCATGGCAGCAGGAGTGGCTGCTGTTCACTAGCCAGGATCTTTTATTTTGGCTTGTCATTGTTGAGTGACACTGGGGCCAGGGCCTGGCCAGGCCCACAGTCTGAGCCCTGAGGGGCACTCATGGCAGCAGCTGGAGCAGTTAAGCCATCTCTTCCTGTGCATGGTGGGGGTGACGAGAGCCCTCCTGCAGCATCTGTGACAGGGCAGCCTCATACCCTGATTTCTACATGAATTCTTTCAATGTCTCCCCGCACCCTAGGACAGCCCTAAGTAGTGGTTTCAGGGGTTCCACACTACGAGTAAGAAGCCTCAGGAGCGAGCCCTGCTGCGCCCTCCGGCTCACGTGGGCAGCAGGTGCGCTGTGCGGTGAGACCCCTTGAACCAGGAGCCCTGCAGCTGAGATTCCCAAGGAGACTCTCAGCACAGACAGAGAAGGCCCAGACCCGTCTCATCCAGGCTGGCTGGATAGCAGTGACCCTCAGAGGCAGGGAGACCTCCCACTGGGAAAGGTGGAGGAGAGGACAGGCAGGACTGAGCCAGCCTGCTGGACACCCAGCCCACAGACCAGGACAAACAGAGCCGCTCAGGAGCAGGCTTCACCGTCCTTGTGTTCTTCATGGGACCCAGGGGTCCAAAAATTGCTTGTAAGTGCTGGGACTGGACCAAGTTGTTCCCAAGCTGATGGTCCATCAGCCCTGATCCATCTCGGCACCCACAGACCATGCCCACTGAGACCCGGGCTCACCTCTGAAGGACTATACTTTGTTCAACAGCTCACCCCACCTCCCCACCCCTCATCCTGCCACCCCCAGGAACTTCAGGCGTTAACAAAAAGCAGAGCATTCAGGACATTTTCACATATCAGCCGAGACCTAGCAGTGTGATGACCCTGAGTTGAAAGAGAAAGCACAGTGACACTCTGGGAAGGCTGGAGCAGTCGGGACACCCAGGCCACCATGCATGGCCGTCCGTTAGGGCCTCAAGGGGTGGGGGGTCACACAGACAGCAGCCCTAGGGGCCAGGGCCAGGAAACAGGGCCGTGCCCACATTACTCACTCCTTCTAACTGACAGCAAATATTTAATCAGTGAGTGCACAGTGGCCATCACCAGACAGCACCGTGTCAAGCCCAGAACTGTGCTCAGTGCAAATAAGACGTTAATTATTGCGCCTGAGACACGCCTTCGCAGTCAGGTGCCGATGAATTTTTAAGTTACACTTGAGAGAGAAGCGCGGTCATCATGTGGTCAGTTCTCTTCATAGATTGAAAAGAGAAATTGTTAGGAGCCCTACGCTTTTAGACAAGCAGCAAGGTTTTAAAATTGGGGCAAAAGCATGACTCGGTCTTTGTCTAAGGTTTCTTTTCATCTGCAGGAAATTCTTCTTCCTCTGATAGGTTGGTGTTTCCTTAGTCCGGGCTCTCAGGGGAATATGACACCTGATGAGTCACGGTGGAGGCTTCCTTCAGGTTAGAGCTGGAAGATCCTGGTGCCTCTGATTCTACTGAGAATCCCAAACCACGTTAGCCTCCGAGCCAGCCTGGGATGGGATTTCAGAAGTAATCAGACAGGGGCCTGATTACCCCCAGCCCTCCAGGAGTGCTACTGAAGCCCGAGGGGATGGCTCCCCTGACTGACCAGGCATCACGGGGTCTGGAATCTTTGGCTACTGAGCTGCAGTTATTTACAAAAAAAAAGTAGCAGCAGGGCAGTTGATAGCCATCTCTCCCATCTGTCCCGGAGGCAGCATGCTAGCATGCTGGTGACTCACAGAGATGAATCACTTAAAGTGGCTCTCTGGAGAAGCAAGCTCTAAATTCAGAGATGGTCAGGCATTGGCAATGCAAAAATGTCAACCAAATTTCATGATTCAAGAGAAAGAATAAGAGAATTTTCACTGGCGGGAAGCATATGGGGTCATGTTGTTCAGGAGCAGAATTTCTCAGACGTGGATTTGCAAGTCCAGGAACAACAGATAGTCACTTGGCAAAGCCAGGCAAAAATTCAGGTCCTGTGAGTCTCCATTGTGATGTCTTCCCTGCCACAGGACTGGAGAGCTTTGATGACGGGAGCAAGTCATGAATTCCCTGGACAGAGTGGAGGGTCCTGTCCTGCAGCCGGGCAGGCCTCACCCCCTGCAGGAGGAAGCTTGTTTACAGCCTGGACTATGAAGCCAAGACTGCTTGCTGAAAGTTTCTTTTTTGGTATTAAAATTACGAGTGTGTTTTCCTTAAGAACTTTCTGGCAACGTTGTACAAATAAAGCCACATACACAGTGACAAACTGTGTGCTTGTTATTGAAACAGGAAGTGACTCAGCCCAGCCACCACACACCATGTATTTTAATCCGTTGGTTTGTCTCATTTGAAAAAAAAAAAAACCTATCACACGGCAACAATGTTTTCTAAACAATACATTTTTCTTAGAGAAAAAATATAAAATGAAGACAAAGGATGGGAGATTTTAATTAAGAATTTCTAGGAAATAGGAGAGAATTCCTTGATGAATATATCATCATTAAAACATTATAAGTCTCCATCAGTATTATGACAGAATCAAAGGAGTTTTTTTTAATGAAAGGAAGTACTTGCTTGATATTTTTAAGGACATGGATTCTAGTATTTGAATCTAGTCGTAAGACCCTTTACAACATGCATTAGTGACATGACTGCTATTAACCTGAAGGTGACATTTGGTTAGGTGACCCTTTTAATGCATCAAAATACAGTAGACCCTCCATAGCTGACCACCTCTCTGCACTGACGCCTCCTTACAGTGACCTATTTCTCATAGACTGGACATGACCACGTGTACGTATCCGCATAGTAGGCCTGGCTCCTTATGCTGACCACCTCCACATATGGGCCCGTTTGTCACAGTCCCGTGAGTGGTCGCCTAATGGAGGTTCTACTTTAAAAATTGTACCAACTCAGAACTTGTGTTCTTTGTGTCCAGGGCTGCACTGAAGCTTATCTCTGGCTACTGAACCAGTACCTACCCAGCAAACAGTGTATTTCAGGACAAATGCTTAAAAGACTTACCTTTTCATAGATAACACCGAGGCTGTTTGCCTATAGAGCACTGAGAATATGCTTACAGTTAAGGGGTTATTCGAGAATAAGGCTTCCACTGCCGAAATGTGTTGGAAATAGAAAGAGATTCTTTAAATTCTGTAATTAGATGTTCGTTAATACGCCCACCCGGACTGCCAACGATGGGAATAGAAGGCTGTGCTGTCTGTGTGGTGTTCCTTGTCACTCACTGAGTCCCAGTGAGATGTGTCCCCACATGATGCAGGCTGCCCCCTGCAAGGGGACCTAGCACCCCAGAGCCACAGGGGGTGATGGCCTTGACCTCCGTGCATTGGCAGCAAAGGTCTCCTGGCTCCGTGAGGCGGGGGCTGGGTCAGAGCCAGCCCAACCCACCACCCATCCTCCTTGCCACACGTGCGTCTCCACCGATGGCCAGACGCACCACCACTCTCCGCAGAGTCAGGGCTGTGCTGGCTGAGCTGAGTGCAGTATGATCTGACTTAGGACATGGGCTCTTTTTTTGTTTGTTTCTTCTCTTCTCTGCTTTTCCCTCCTTAAATCTCAGAATGAATGGCGTCCATCTGTAATTGTTGGTTTTATATTTTTAAATAGTGAAGCAAGAAATAGAATGCCTCATCATCTCTGAAGGATTTGTGGCATGCCAGTCTCTTGATAAAATCAGCAGGGTCCTTTCACTTTGGGGGGAGGGGAGAAGCTTCAAGAAAGTCCTTTTTGTTTTTTTTCCCTCCACTAACTCTGGATACCAGTTACCTGCTGTTTCCACACTCTTCATAGATCTAATTTAGGTATTAAAAAAAAAAAAAAAGGCACTCTAGACATTATCCTGGACTGGCAGCGTCAAAAACACATGTGGTTCCAAGACTTCATTGCAGATCTCAAGCAAATTATTTCTGTAAATGTGTGAAATTTTGACTTTCATAAAACATGGCTTGTGATGCATATGAGCTAAAATCTATTTGGGAAAACCACAGTGCCTGAAATTCCTTCTCCATTATTTTCCTGGAGATAGGAGGCAGTTATGATTTCGGCTTTCTGAAGTCACAGGTTGTGTGGATGTGCTCTCTGGGGTGGCTTTCCTATGCTCTCCTGTGTGGGTTACACCCAAGAGCATCAAGAAAGCAACATCTACCCTGCCATCTGCTGAGGACTTCTTGACTCAGGAGAGTGACTTGTGATTTCTCCCCGCAGAAGTCCACGTCACTGCGGTAGGGTGCTCATTTCACAGAGGAACAGTCACACCTTCACATTTTTAAGCTACCATGACAACATGTTACTTTAAAGTCATTTTTTTTTTTTCTGGTCAGGCAGTTACAGGATTTAACTCCTAAACAGACATTGCATTTGAACAAGATAACCTTTTAAAATAGTGTTATACATAGCACATCACCAAGAGGATTTTCTTTCAACTACCTGGTGTCTGAGGACAGGTCATTCTAGCCAAATGTTTGCTATCTACTCACTTCCTGAGGTTAATCAGTAAGACAGCATGCTGACCAGCACGTCTCCAATCCTAGCACTTGGGAAGCCTGAGATGGGAGGATCCCTTGAGCTCCAGAGTTCTGTCTCTTCTAAAAATAGAAAAATGAGCAGTTGCTGTGGTGGGCACCTGTAGTCCCAGCTACTTAGGAGGCTGAGGCTGGAGGATCACTTGAGCCCAAGAGTTTGAGGTTGCTGTGATCTAGGCTGATGCCATAGCACTCTAGCCTAGGCAACTGAGTAAGAATCTGTCTCAAAAACAAAACAAAACAAAAACAGCATAACATACTTAAGACCTGGCATGTTTTTACCAGACTCCATACAATTCCTTATCTAAAAACTAAGTCTACAGGAAATTCTTCAAGTTTCAGCTTGCTGTAAGACAGATACAAACTCCAACATCTCATGAACTAACGGTCCCTGGTGCACCAGCAGGAGACCCTCCTGGGTGTACACTGTGTATTTGTGTTGGCTGCCATGTGTCAGTGTGAGAACTTTCCTGGGATGGGGTGGGGAAGCCAAGCAGAGAAATCTATGGAAACCATTTATATTTGAGACCAGATGTGAGGAAGAGGTGCTGGGTCCAAAGGAGGAGGTGAGTGGAACCTGGGGGCTCAGTCCTGCTACCTTCCGCCCAACACCAGGACGAGGAAGGCACCCCTGCTGGGACAGTTTGGTACATACCTATGGTCTGAGTCCATCTCAAGGACAATATGTGACCTGCTATGTCTATAAACAAGTAGCAGTGGAAATGCAAAAAGAAAACAAAAAGAAGTGCCCATTTTCCATGCTCCAAGCCCAGTCTACCTCTTCACCCCAAGCTGCCTGTGCTTAGCCCCAAGGGGAAAGAGTGCTCTGGGGACGGCACTGCCCACTTTCACATCTATGGGATCTTCCTGAGCAGTAGTTTGTCACTGTCCTGTAAAAAGAAGAAAGACACGGGCGTCTGTTTAGGAGAGCTTCTGTTAGGAGCTGGGCACACGTTACGTCACTTAACTCTGAACCGATTGGGTCAGCATGTCTTCCCAAAACTCAGGAGAGTCAGGACACGTCCTGGTGGGCAGGCAGGTAGTAAATAGGCAGAGGTGAGCCTCAAACCCTGGCTTGTCTTCCAAAGCGGGTCCTCTTCGTATGACACTGAATGTCATTCTGCGGTCAACGAGAGGGGAAGGGTGCCAGGTTGCAGCCTGGCTTCTAGCTCTTCACTGATAAATAGGGAAGGGCAGACACCACAGAGCCCCTCGCTGGTAAAATTCTGTTTCTGGGGAAAAATGTCTTGCTCATGTCCAGCGACAGTGAGGGAAGGAGGGTCACTGGGAGTCCAGGAAAGATCCACATGCACCTGTCAACCAAACGCATGCAGAGACCAGCTGGGGACCACAGGAGACAAACCCAGCTGCACGTTTCAGGAATAAGGGCTCAGCTCTCTGGACCTTCGCTTCTTCTAGAATTCCCTGGCCCCGCCTCTCTGACTTTTGCTTCTTCTAGAACTCCCTGACCCTGTCTATCTGAACTTTTGCTTCTAGAACTCCCTGGCCCTGTCTACCTGGACCTTTGCTTCTCCTAGAACTCCCTGGCCCTGTCTACCTGGACCTTTGCTTCTTCTAGAACTCCCTGGCCCTGTCTATCTGGACCTTTGCTTCTTCTAGAACTCCCTTGGTATGTTCTAGACTCTTTATCAGCTCAAGAAAATGCTGAAAAGCAGACATTTCTCTGGCTGTGGAATCATAAAACACAAGACAATCCAAGGGGCTCCTCAAGCCGCCAAGACCTCTCTGGCCGAGGCTGGGCCTTCCCCACCAGACTCAGGTCCTCGCAGGGTGTTTTGCAACTCAGGCTCACCCCCACACCCCCACCCCGGGAGCGCTTACGGCTTCTAGAAGGGACGTTACGTCCCCTTGACCTCCCCATACCTTTTATGTGAGGTTGCATAGGAGCAAATGTTATGAAATAAAAAATGCATTGTGCACATAAAGATAGACCTAAAGGGGTATAAAATCTCTAAAAATCTTTTTAAAACTAAGAGTAAAAGAGGAACTTTTGTCACTTGATGATGAGACCCTGCACACGCTTCCTGTCAGAGAACACTCGCTCTTCTTCTTCTTCTTTTTTTCTTAACTTTATGCTTTTTTACTTGACACATAATAACTGTACACATGTATAGGGTACATGGTGACGTTTCAGGGGTAATGTGCAGTGATTGGATCACGGCAGTTAGTGCGTCTGTTATCTCAACCATTTATCATTTCCAAGTCCTGAGAAATTCAATATCCTCCTTCTACCTATTTGAAATTAGGTATTTTTAATTTAGTCACCCCTGTGCTAGAGGACTGGGGACTTATTCCTCCTGTCCAGCTGTAATTCTGTATCGCTAACAAGCCTTCCCCATGCCCCTCCACCCTCCACCCTGCCCGTCCCAGCCTCTGTGCTACCCGTCTACATCAGCTCCTTTTAGGGCTCCCCTGAGTGAGAACATGCAGGTGAACCTCCTGTTCCCAGCTTTTTTCACCTGATGCAATGGCCTCCACGTCCACCTGTGTTGCTGCGAATGATGGGATTTCACCACTTTTTATGGGTGAATGATATTCCATTCTTTAAATACACCACATTTCAGTTCATCTGTTATTGGACGACTGGGCTGGTTCCATACCTTGGCGGCTGTGAACAGTGATACAATAAACCTAGGGGTGCAGAGGTCTCTTCAATAACTTCGTTTCCTTTCCCAGGATAAATGCTCAGTCGTGGGGCGGCTGGGGCCTCCGCTGGTTCTGTTTGCAGGGTTTTGAGGAACCCACACGCCGTTGTCACAGTGGCTGAACTAGCTACACTCTCACCAGCACTGTTGAAGAGTTCCCTTTTCTCTGCCTCCTTGCCAACATTTGTTACCTTTTGTGTGTTTAGTAACAGACATTCTAACTGGGGCAAGAGGATATTTGATGCTGATTTTGTTTGCGTTTCCCTGATGATGAGTAATATTGAGCACTTTTTTCATTTATTTCTTGGCCATTTGCATGTCTTCTTTTGAGAATTCTGTTCTATCATTTCCCATTTTTTAATCAGATTTGTTTTTGCTGTAGAGATGTTTGAGTTCCCTGTATATTCTGGATATTAAGCCCCATTAGATGAACAGCCTGCAAATATTTCCTCTTATTCCGCAGCTTGTCTTTTCACTTTGTTGAGGGTTTTCTTTGCTGTGTAGAAGATTTTTAGTTTGATTAATACCATTTGTCTATTTTTGTTTTTGTTGTCTATGCTTTTGAGATCTTATTCCTAAAATCTTTTCCCAGACTAATGTCCTGAAGCATTCCCCTATGTTTTTTTCTTGTAGTTTTATAGTTTTGGGGTCTTACATTTAAGTCTTTCATCCATTTTGGTTTGATTTTAGTACAGGGTGAGAGGTGGGAAGGTCTAGATTTATACTTTAATTCAATAAGTTAGGTGTGGAAGGAAAGAACCTCAGCATAATAAAGGCCTGAATGGCTAACATCACACTGGATGGGGGATACTGAAGTTTTCCCCCTAAGAACTGGAAGGACACAGTTCTCACCACCTCTATTCAGAAGAGTCCCACATGTCTGTCCTAGCCAGAGCAGTCAGGCAGGATAAAGGAATAAAAAACATCCAGTTTGGAAAAGAGTAAGTCAAACTGCCCGTTTGCAGACAACGTAATCATAAATGTAGAAAAACAGAAATACCTAAAGACGCTAAAGAAAAAAACCCTTAGAACTGTTAAAAAATGTCAGTAAAGTTGCAGGATACGAAATCAATATACAAACTTCAGCAATGTTTTTATAGACAAACAAACTAGCTGAAAATGAAATCAAGAAGGCAATCCCGTTGACAATAGCTACAACAAAACAAAACACCCCCCCACCCAAACAAAACCCTAGGAATAAATTTAACAAAGCAGGTGAAAACTACAAAATGCTGATGAACAAGATTGAAGAGGAGACAAGTGGATGGAAAGACCTGGGCCCACAGACCAGGAGAGCGTCTATTGTGAAGATGACCACACCACGGAGGCAATCCACAGACTCCATGGAAGCCCTGTCGACATACCAGTGGAATTGTTCAAACATATCCTAAAACGTGTACGGGACCACAAAAGACCCCTAATAGTCCAAACAACCCTGAACAGCACAACAATAAGGAGAACAAAGCTGGAGGCATCACACTACCAGACTTTAAAAGACACTACCCAGCTGTAGTAACCAGCACAGCACGTTACGGACATGAAAGCAGATGCACAGACCCAGGGCACAGAATAGAGAACCCAGAAATTAATCCACGTGTCTACAGCCAACTGAGTTTTGGCAAAGGTGCCAGGAACAATCACTGGGGAAAGGACATCTCGTCAACAAATGGCATTAGGTAAACTGGAGGTTGGATCTTTTTTCCAGGTAAATGCCTCTGCGGTGGCAGCATCTGCTGAGGACCCTGCCCTTCCTCTGCCACCTGCTGCCCCTCACGACCTTGGTCCCCACCTGAGACACTGCTCAGTCCCTCATCCATCCCCTCAACCAGGACATGAGCCATGTGTGAGATCTGTCTGGGGTAAGCCTACACAATCATAGACACCCACACATTACCAGACAGAGTACAGCCAGAAATTTGGAAGATTAACCAGAAAACCCAAGTGAAATACACCCCACCCCCTACACACACACACCACACACACACACACACACACACACATAATTAAAGGCCCTGAAGACAATGGAACATTATCTTTGAGGCCCCAGGGAAATTTATACCAACAGTTCTAGATTTAGTGAAATTATTCATTAAGTACATGAGAAGATTAAAGCAAATTTAGATAGTCAAAGACTCAGAATAGTGACTTTCTGCATGTTCCTCAGGAAGTTACTCTAGGATGTCCTCCAGAGAACCTAAGAAAGGAGCCTAGGAAACAGAAAAAGGGAATTCACAAGAGCAAGGCTTTGAGGGCCAAGTATTCAACATAAGAGCACAGCAGGCTCGCCGGCCCTTTGTAGCCCAGAGGGTCTCTCTGTTCAACAGGCCAGTAGAGTTCTTTTCTTCCTTCAGTTTCTCCACATGCAGTATGATTTGTATACAAAGTATTTGATATTCTGAGGTGGCAAGCAATTGATCCCGTAGGTACTCCTAGACATTTACTCAGGAACGCACCTTCCATACTGAGTTCCTAAGCATAGCGATTGAGGATGGATAATTGAAAAGGCCGTGACTTATTAAGGTTAAAAGAATCATCCTTTATTTAAATTTCCATATGGGTAATAAAAGGGATGAAAGTGAAACAATATCATTACTATATTAAAAACCAATTTTATCCCAATTGACTAAAATTAAACAATACTTTCAGGTTCCATCTTTATCCCTGAATCAACTCTGTATTGATGTAGACAGTCCACTGGTGGACTTAGACGCTCAGTAAGTATTGACTGAGTAGCTGGTAGAGTCTAGGCATTATACTAAACATGGACTACAAAAAAAGAATAGGAACTCTCAGGCAGTGCCTATGGCTCAAGGAGTAGGGCACTAGCCCCATATACCAGGGGTGGCAGGTTCAAGCCTGGCCCCAGCTAAAACTGCAAAAAAAAAAAAAAAAAAAAAAAAAAAAAATAATAATAATAGGGACTCTCTTGTGTTTAGGCTGCTAGGGAAAACAAAAACATACACCAGTAACTAACGTCAGTAATGTTTAAAGAAGATAGAGACATTGTGGAAATGTGAGTAGATCACTTCCTTACTTCAATAGGGTATTATGTATTTACAAGTGTTTAATACCTGAAGACCACCTATCCAATTTCTCCTCCTTGGAAAATTTTTAGTGATTACTAAGTTGCTAGGACATATTATTGGTAGCTCATTTTTATTTAGGATATAGTTTATCAAAACAAGATTAAAAGTATTCATGATCAAATATAACCGTAACTTATTTCATTTACAAGGGCAAACTTTAATCTTACTTGTAATTGCCAATCTTCAAATCTTTTACTCAGCCATAATTTTTTCATGTTCTCTCTCTTTTTTTCTTTAACAATTTAATACTCAATGACAGGCTTTGGATTTATATCAAATGCATCAATCATTCATCTTTGGCAATCTGCCCTCTCTTTTTTGTCTTTTCATAAACTCTAGTTCCGAATCTTAATTCTAAGGCTGCATTATTAGGTAGTTGGGTACATTAGTGCCTTTACAAATGGCTCTTGAGATGAGTGTTCACTGACATTTGTGGGCCGGGGGTGGAGATGGGTGAAGAATCAGTGATTGTTCAAGAATCAATGAAGAATCATTCTGCTTCCCAGAGAATGAAAGTCTAAGGGGGAAGATAAATATTCACAAACAGCTGAAAAACAAGACAACAGTACAGGTCTAGAAAGGCAAAAACTCATCAAGTTCCCCTTGCAAGAACCATTTTGTATGAAGGCAAATAAGCTATATTTTCCACTCAAGCTATCTATTCCACCCAAGTGGCACCGGGACATGGAGATGGAGGTTAGTCCCTCCCCAAGAAGCTCACAGACGGTGTGAGGAGGAAAACACAGTGGTCTGCAGGATACCCAAGCACGGGGAGACTGGGTAGGATCCACAGGGACCAGATGACTGCATGACGGAGGGAGAATAGGGTGGCCGGTCCTTGGGGCTCTGGAGAGGCACCAAGGACAGGTGCACACGGCTCTCAAGTAATGCAGGGAAGGTGCACCCCTGGCTGAGTCAGGAGGAGCACAGTGGAGGCAATGTGTGCAAAGGGGGCACAGTCCCCTGCTTGATGGGTACCTCTTTCTCCCCTTTTCTTTCTCTCTCCCCCTTTCTCTTCCTTTCCTTCTCTCAGCTTCAGTTCTGATCTATTAAGTAGGATGATCAATAGAAAAAAATGGCCTTATTGTTAGGAGGAATAACTGCACCGATACCAAAACCATGCTTCCAGAGTGCCCAGGAGGACAGGCCTGAGCAGTAGGCATCATTCATCACCTGCTCAAGAAACTGAGGCTTAGGGACACTAGTAATTTGCCCAAGCCAGCCCAAAGCACCTGGCTGCCCTGACAGGAGAGCTGGGAAGACGCTTCCAACCACCATGGTGTAGGGACTACCAGCATGTGACTGTGGAATAGGACACTGTGGGGAAACCCAGGCACTCAGGCCACAACGTAATCACAAAGTACCAGCAGCCAGCTCTAAAGGGCGTTAAAGTCTTCAGTGCATTAAAAACAACTATGGCAATGACAAAGTTCAAATTCAGATCAACTGCTGACTAGAAGCACCCGACCCCTAGACCAGGGATTGACAGATTATAGTTGGTGGGACACATTCAGCTCATCACCTGTTTTTGTAAATAAGGCATGCCAACCTTATTGGCATACAACCATGGCCATTCCATCACCTCTTGTCTGTGGCTGCTTTAGGCTGTCCATGGGGGAGTGGAGAAGGTGCAAGAGAGACCCTGTGGCTGGAGAACCCTAAGGAAATTGCTTCAATGGCCCTTCCTGGGAAAAAACTACTATTCCGTACCCCATAATGGCAGCTAGAAAGAAGGTGGCTGTGACCATTTTCAGAAGGAAATTCTACTTACACAAGTCTCTACAATTCTGTTCTACATGTCACATTTAATCAAAAATTAAGAGAGATCTAAAGAGCAAGGAGAAACAATGGAAGATGATGAAAACACTGAAACTGTTGAGGAAGCACTTTAAAATAGCTGTGGTAACAGAGTAAAAAAAAGTCTAGGGGGAAAATGCGTAAGGTAAAGATGGAGGAGTGCAGCAAGAAGAATCAATTATGAGAAAGAATAAAGTGGGATGTAAGAAATGAAAAGCACTGTCACATCTAAGGAGCCCTGTCGATGATCCCATTGGCAGAGAGGACACCCCCAGGGAACAGCCAGTGAGTCTGAAGATAGTCAGTATAAGTACTGGAATGAAACACATAGAGAAAAGTGAAAAAACAAAACTGAGCATCTGAGATCTGTGGGAAAATATCAAACTAATGTATGTGTAACTAGAGTTCCAGAAGGAGCAGAGAGAGAGTGTGGAACAGAAAACACATGGGAAGAGATGGTGATTGTGGATGTGCCACGATTTAATGAAAGACAGCAAACCGCAAGTCCAAGTGCTCAGTAAGCCACACTGGGATTGCTTTAGCAAGTTTTTGAAAATCAAAAATTTGTATGAGGGCAGCACCCCTGGCTCAGTGGGTACAGTGCCAGCCACACACACTGAGGCTGCTGGGTTCAAACCTAGCCAGGGCCAGCTAAAGCAACAATGACAACTACAACAACAACAATAACAACTTGTATGAGAACGACGGTATTTCTGAACCCCTTACTCTATCACGTTGATTTACTTGCATATATTTACACTAATGTCACAAGGCCATTAGTTTTGCTATTCTTAAAACACATAACATAAGACCTCTGGCTTGCAAAGTTGTTTTTAGTGTCTCCTATACATTTTAGAACTAGCATGATTAATGTCTATGAAAAACTGCTGAGATTTTTATTGTGAATATATAAAACATACAGACAAACACATAGAAAGTGGACATCTTTTTATTTCAGAATATTAGGGTGCATAAATGTTTTAGGTTATATAGACCACTTTTGTAATTTTTGAGTCATGGCTATAGGTGTTCCTACCACCAAAATAGTGTTCATTGTACCCACTATGTATGTTTCTGACTCTCCCCTTCTTCCCTCTGCCAACTCACTTGATTTCCACTGAATTTTACTTCCCTCTGTGCACATGTGTACACACTGGTTAGTTCCAATTTAATAGTGAGTACACATGGTTTTTTTTTTTGTTTTTTTTTTTTTCCATTTTCACTTAGGAGAATGGTCTCTAGTTCCATCCAAAGTGTTGCAAAGTTAAAAGAGCACAAACTCATTCTTTTTTATGGCTGAGCAGTACTCTATGGTGTGTGTGTACACCATATTTTATTAATCAACTCATCAACTGATGGGCAACAGGGGTTGATTCCACATATTGGCAATTGTGAATTGTACTGCAATAAACATTCACATGCAGGTGTCTTTCTGATAAAACGACTACTTTTCCTTTTGGGAGATACCCAGTACTGGCATCGCAGGATCTAGAGACAGGACTACTTCTAGTTCTTTGAGAAACCTCCACACTGATTTCCACAGAGGTTGCACTAATTTGCAGTCCCACCAACAGTGAATAAGTGCTCCTTTCTCTCTGGATCCATGCCAGCATCTATCCTTTGTGGACTTCTTTTTTTTTGTAGAGACAGAGTCGCACTTTATCAGCCTCGGTAGATAAACACCACAGCAACCTCCAGCTCTTGGGCTTAGGCGATTCTCTTGCCTCAGCCTCCCAAGTAGCTGGGACCACAGGCATCTGCCACAACAGCTGGCTATTTTTTGTTGCAGTTCGGCTGGGGCCAGGTTTGAACCCACCACCCTTGGTATATGGGGCCGGCGCCCTACTCACTGAGCCTCAGGTGCTGCCCTGTTTGTGGACTTTTTAATAAAAGCCAAGAATGGACATCTTAAGGACAGATACAGCATCCACTGAGAGCTTCCTCAAGAGCTGCTGTTTGGGGGAGATGTGCTGCCTTCTCACCTTATAATCACCTTTTAAAAAGAGGGTTGCTAAACAAAGAGCTTAGACAGAGAAGACATCTCCCTCCAACAAATACCCCCCAAACATCATCACCACCATACTTAGAACACTCCATTTGTTGACAAATAAATTTCAGCATGTACTGGAAATTATTCATAGGACACCTCCTCCCATTAGCTATTCTCAGCCCTACTAGTTACTTAAAGAGTGAATCTGTACCTTGCATGTTATGTAGTAACTGGCTTATTCTAATACAAAAAAATATACCTTGTAAGAAAAGGTACAGAGAGAAAAAAATAGCACCCTATTTAAACAGAACTATGAGATGGTAAATAAACATGAACATTTTACACTTATGTAGCACCTGTGATGTAAATATTCAATAGTACTTTCTTAAAATTTATATAATACTTTACATAACCAAAATAAACAGATGAAATATTGGTGGGTGCTCTAGAATAGACAATATGTTGGTAATAACAGCAAAACGAAGGCAAAACAACAAACTTGGCTTCTTGCCCCAGAATTACAGCAGTGTCCCTGGATGTAATCGGGGCCTGATTGCAACCATCCTCAGAACACATCTGTGAGACTTAAGAGTTCCTCGGGAATTATCTAGAACAGAAAGATTAGCAGTACTTGAAAACAATGTATCATGCAAATAATCTTTAAATTAAAATTCAAGTTTCAAAAACACACTTTATTTTAGATAATAGGTTATTTATTTTCCCTAAAAGCAGCAAAGAGCTTCCTGGTCTGAAGCAAATGCCTACAGCCTGGAAGTTTGAGAAGAGAAGGAAAGAATATGGTGGTGGGGTGGGAAGGTGGGAAGGGCCTGTGAGCCCTCAGCATGGTGTTCACAGGGTGGAGGGCTAAGGACAGACTGCCCAGGCAGGTGGCAAGGAGGCCGGGCAGTCACACAGAATGGGCCCAGCCATCTGAAGGGAGTGGCAGAGACCGGGGCGGGACGCAGAGAAGCAGGATGTCCACCAGGACCTGAGCAGGGAGGAGGGGCTGTGGGCTCTTCAGGAGAAAGAAGTTCTTGTGGGTACACCTGTGGGCACCACTTTGCCTCTGATGTGCTTTGTGGCCTGCAAGGCAGATTTTATTAACATTTGCATTCATTTATCTGTTTTAAAAAGGGAGGCTGGGGTGGGGAGATTATGAGATACACACATAATCAAGAGCAGACTTAGAAATGGATAAATGTTGAACAAGCAAAACTGCCTTCGTTTTACTGAACGACTATTTGCCACTGACCAGGGATTTTAGTACGTTATCTCTTCCAATTATACCAAAGTAATTCTAATAGACATTTTAATCTCCTGTTTAAATAACATGACCAGGGCCACACAGGCAGCAGAGATAAGCAGAGTGCAAAGTCCATCTTCCTATACCAAGCTGAACATACTCACCCCAGTGAACCTGGCCTTCTGGGACTCTGCTGCTCTGTGTAAAAACCAGGTGTAATAGGCAATGTTCAGATGCCGCACATGTGCTTTTGTACACACACACACACACAAAATGATGTTTTCCTACCAAACAGTGAGATAGTAGTAGAAATGACCTTGTTTTAAGACATCTATACTTTCCTACTCCGCCCCCACCCCGCCCTGGGAGTTCTGCCTCTTCTGTAAATTTCTGTGCTGATACCTGGCTGCATAGTTAATGGGTGCAGCAGGAAGTCACACAGTTTGTTCTATTCTGGGTCTGAACATACCCTGCTTTTAATTTTTTTTTTTATTTTTTTCTGAAAATTATGATTATGCTGTGTCTGCATTATGGCCGATTAGATTCACTTTGGTAAAAAGCCATATAGTCGTCTAACTACCCTGCAGCAAATGTGACAGATCACACTGAATGTATATTCTATAGGAATGTACACTTAAAAGTATTAAACAATGATTAGTATTTGTCTCAAAGGTAAGCTGGGACACCCTTCCCCCTGACACCCCTGACTAAGGCAACACCTTCTCCGTCAGTCAGCCCCCCACCCCCCACCCCGCCCCACAGACTCATTCCCTTTGGTAATTCTGGGGCCAAGGTCACAGCTTGCTGCTAATTACTGAGAAAACCCTACCCTCAGTCCAGCTGCTTCCCAAGTGCTATTAGCTGCTAGTTGCTGGGTATTGGGCTGAACTTGTGGATGGTTCATCTCAAACCTAAGGTGCACATCCTCACCCCATACCACTGCGTAAGTATAATAAACACAGGCCAACACTGTCATCATTTCATCTTGGCCCACGCAGGGCAGGTGCAGTAAGACAGTAACCCAGACCCTGCCTAGCATCTTACTGGCTCACAATCCTGCCACACTCGTCAGCTCCTGTCTTCTACCATGGAACACACAAACCCCTCTACAATTCTTTTACATATCCCATTCTTTTAAACTTTAAAAGCATGGCCATTAAACTCTATTTTGAAATAAAAACTATGATAATAGTATAGCTACAATGCAGTTTTCCATTTTGAATGTAAAACTGCCTGTTCTTTGTGCTCTTGGCATTTTACTTGAAAACGAACATTATGGTATTTTTTAGGAGATAATTTATATGGAAACACACACACACACACACACACACACACACACACCACACACCAAATGTCAACTTCCACCTAATTTGAACTGTTTACACATTCATGGGAAAACCTAGTTGTTAACCTTGGAGAGGGTTCTTTGAGACTGCCCCTTGTAAGATCAACACATTTCTCCCAATTAAGAGTCTGCAAGCTCCTCGTCCCCATTCAGTGGCCCTGGGAACAGAGGAAGGGGGTGGAAGGGGCCGAAGGGCACCCTAGGAATGGAGGTAAGCAGAAGGGTACCCCAGGAATGGAGAGGGGCGGGGCAGCCCTGGGGGTGGAGGGGCACAGAGGGAAATCCCAGGATGGGGGGGGAACAAAGAGGGACAGGCAAACCCGGGGGCGCAAAGGGACAGAGAGGACCCCGGAAACGAAGGAGAAGGAGTCTTGGGGATGGAGGGGAAGAGGAGGACCTCGGGGACGAGATGGCCTTGGGGGTGGACAGGAACAGAGAGGGACCCCGGCGATGAAGGACGTGGAAGAACCCGAGTGACCGGGTGGCCTTGGGCTGGAGGGGGCCAGCGGGGGACGCCAGGGATAGAGGGGCACTGGGCAGTCCGGGGACCGGGCCGGGAGGCCCTTCTCCAGGGCGCTACCCCGGAACGGCCGTGGAGACAGGGACTGCCCGGCCCGGCTCTCCCAGCACCGGCTCCCCGGGCCCGGCTCCCCCGGCCCCGGCCGCGGGCGGACGCAGCGCTCGGCCGCGGGCGGACGCAGCGCTCGGCCGCGCACCTCCCAACGCCGACTCCTCCGGCGCGCGGCCGCCCGCGCCTTAAATACCCTGCTAAAAATAGCCTGCGCGACCTCCCTCCAATCCGCGAGGGCAGAGTTCGAATCGAGCCAATGGCGAGGCCCGCGCAGGAGAGGCTCGGTCACGCCAGGCGGGGCCGCGGCTCGTCGCCGCCCGCGATTGGTCGGAGCTGACATCATCGGCGCGCGGCCCCCGGACCGGGCGCGGCGGGATTGGGCCGCGCGGGGGGCGGGCACGCGGCGGGTCACGTGGCGGGGGCGGGGGCGCGGGCGGGGCGGGGGAGCCGGCGGCGTAGCTTTGAATAGGGAAGTTTTGCAGGGCTGGCGCTCGCAGTCGCCGCGCCGTGTGCGAAAACCGAGAGGGCCGCGAGCGGGGCGGGCGCGTCGGGGCCGGGCGTGCATGCGACTTGGCCCTGCGCTCGCGGGGGACTCTCGGCTCCGGCCGCGGACCGCGCGCCTCCCAGCCCGCCCGCCCGCCCGCCGGGACCGCCCGGGCCGGCCCGACATGGACGTGCTCCCAATGTGCAGCATCTTCCAGGAGCTCCAGATCGTGCACGAGACCGGCTACTTCTCGGCGCTGCCGTCCCTCGAGGAGTACTGGCAACAGGTAAGGGGCGCGCGCGGCCGGGCGGTTCTCAGCCGCGGAACCCGGGGTCCCGGGCCACGCGCGCGGACCAGCCCCGCGGCCGCCTGGGCGCAAGTTGGGGGCTTGTACCGGGTCCAAACTCCACAGCTGGATCTTGTCACGGGAACGAACTTGCTCCGACTGCCAAAGCAGTTTTCCTTTTCTTTTTTTTCCGAAGGGATTTTGTTTTTGTTTTGCTTTTTGCTGCTTAAACGTACAGTGTTTTAAATCTAAAAATTTGCCAGCAAAACAGATTTTTTTTTTTTTTTTTTAACTCCGAGTCATTTCCAACGTCTTTTCCCTCTTTGGAATTCTTTCTCCTAGATCTGCCTTTTTTTTTTTTTTTTCCTCTTCCTTATCTGTTTTTCTGGTTGAGGAAAAACAAACCAAACAAAACTGCATACCAGTGACTTGTCAGTCATATGACAGTGAGCAGCCCGTCCTAATTGCTGGGAGTCTCAGTTTGAGAAGAAGAACGTTGGTTTCCGGCATTTTCGGCATTGGGAAATTAAGAAACTTAATTTTTTTCTTATATTCGTATTCCTAGGATTGCTGGAGGGGAGAGAGACGTGACATTTGTCACGTTGTTTTTGAGAAAAGATAGAAGGAGGGTTTGGTGGTGTCTCTCTGCCCGGCTGTGCTGTTTTCTTTTTGTCACAAAGTGAATTACCAGATCAAATGTGTGCTGTGGGTTTGAGAGCCTAGAAAGCTCTTAGGGAGGATGAAATGCCCAGCACTGCAGCCTTCACACGCCTGCTTAGTTGTACACAATCCTCTCCTGCCTTGCTCCCCCCCCCCCCCCATTTTTTCCTCTCAAAGAAGCTGCTCCCTGGGACGTGATTGAAATTGATCTAAATCGTTTCCTCGGCTTTCGGGATTTGGGCTTGGGGCCAGACTTGGCTCCAGGTCGCCTTGCAGGCTTTTAAACTCTCTGAGAGCTTCATTCTAGTCCCTGGTGCCCATTAGCATAATGGAGATCTTAAATTAGCCAGATTATCAAAGTTTAACAAGATCTCAATAAATGTGCTTTGCTGTTCCTCCGGAACATCAATAAAATACATGGCCGCCACTCCTCGGAAGCCTCAGTATGCACTGTAACTCAGACTTCTAATTTTAGGGGGAAAGAGAAAACAGTGATTTCTCCCCTTCTGCTTGGGGTGCGGGAATCTGGGCCGGGGAGGGTGTGCATGCAGGGTGAAGCAGGCGCTCGGCTAAGGGAGCTCCAGCCCTCGGGTGGGCTATGCTCAGGACTGGACGTGCCCTGAAAATGGTTCGCTCCAAAGATCAGTTTGCTGTGGAAATTTAAATCTGTAGAATCGCCGGTAGTATAGACAGCCTTATATGGACATGCAGGCAGCTGATCCTAGTGGAAGTCAGGGCAGTTGTAATTTAATCCTAAAATGTTTCCTACCATTTTTCTTTTCCAGTGGCTAGAAAGTTTGAAATGGTGGGGAGAGGGGATGCTGATCTCGGCAGTTGTAGCTTCTTGAAAGGTTGGTTGCGGGGCTGGGGGGGTGCCCTGTCCACACTACACTGCATGTCTATTTGAACTGGGTCCTTCCTTGGCCGCTGGTCAGAATCTCAAAAGGAAGTCTCCTTTGGCATTGCGTGAAAGAATAGGGGTGATGACTCATCCATCGTGCTCTTGGCCAGGAGATAAAGCTCTTGTTGGTAGTGGGACTCCCAGCAGGGCCGTGGAGGAATTTCCCCTTGCCTCCCTGACCAGAGCAGATGGCCATTCTGGAATTACTTCTCCGCCCTGTTGTTGAAGCTCGTTGTTTTCCTCTGACCACTGTAGCAGTAATTAAAGTTCTGTGGCATGCGCGGCCGGCCCTGCACTTGGGAATTGCATTCTTTGAAAACACACTAGGGTCTCAGAGACAGAAATGGGTGGTTTCTCTGCAGTTCCACCGCTGTCCCTAAGAGCAGACTGCTCCCTGCTGTCCGCTCTCTTGTGTTGTCAGCCATGAGTCCAGCAGGGTCTGTCACAGTGTAAGCCTGTCATGGGGGGAAGGTGGGGCTTTCCTTACTGCACATGGTTCTTGAGAATGTCACCTAATCTGGTTAGACCTGTTGGGGGGGTTGTGTGTGAGGCTGGCTCTCTTTCTGCGGTTTACGGGAACTCAGTAGAAATATCAACACTGGTAACTATAACAACTAAAAAAAAAAAACACTGGCTCAGTGATCATCCCACATTGTGGCGATTGGTCCAGCACTGGGGAGCCAAGAGAGGTTTCACTCTCTGATTTTTCTTCTGAATTCTTACCCATTCTTCAAAACAAATTCCCTCTAACTTCCATAAGGACACAGATTCTTAAATTCAAAAGGTTTTTGCCCTTGTAGAGACACCGCAACAGTTTCTCTTTCCTCCATCCCCGCATGGTTTTAGAAATGTGCTTTTGGTTCTGTTTTCTGCCATCGTAACAATCACGTGCCTTCTCTTGGTTCCTTCTGCACAGACCTGCCTGGAGCTGGAACGTTACCTCCAGAGCGAGCCCTGCTATGTTTCAGCCTCGGAAATCAAATTTGACAGCCAGGAAGATCTGTGGACCAAAATCATTCTGGCTCGGGAGAAAAAGGAGGACTCTGAACTGAAGATTTCCTCTAGTCCTCCCGAGGATCCTCTGATCAGCCCGAGCTTTAATTACAACTTAGAGACCAACAGCCTGAACTCAGATGTCAGCAGCGAGTCCTCCTCTGATAGCTCCGAGGAGCTTTCACCCCCAGCCAAGTTTGCCTCTGACCCCATTGGTGAGGTTTTAGTCAATTCAGGAAATCTGAGTTCCTCTGTTACCTCTACGCCGCCATCTTCTCCAGAACTGAGCAGGGAGCCTTCTCAACTGTGGGGGTGTGCACCTGGGGAGCTGCCCTCACCAGGGAAGGCACGCAGTGGGACTTCAGGGAAGCCTGGTGACAAGGGGAATGGAGACTCCTCCCCAGACGGCAGGAGGAGGGTACACAGGTGCCACTTCAATGGCTGCAGGAAAGTTTACACCAAAAGCTCCCACTTGAAAGCGCATCAGCGCACACATACAGGTCAGTCCCTGCAGGGTCCCGGGTGGGCCCCGCTGGTGGCGCTGCTGCCCTGCCCCAGCCCTGGGGAGGAGCTGGTCAGCTCCACAGGATGTGGTCAGAGCAGACAAATGGTCACCTCCTCAGACCCTTTCCAACCAGGAATTGGGTCTCTGGCGTTCAGAGTAGCACCTACAGAGTGGACATTTGAGCTGGATGGATGGATGGTTGACATGTTCAGATTAAACCCACGAATCCAGATCACATTTTCCATGGACATCCAAACCTCTGCCCAGGCCCACGGTGCCCACCTGCCGGTGTCTCTGCATGTTGGGTGGCGAGGGCAGAGGGTTACCCGGAGAGAGCTGGTGCCCAGGAGGAAGGCGCATGACTCGAGTGGGCCCGGCTGTTCTGAGCAGCAGGGAGTGTTTACTCTTGTGCTCTGAGGAGCAGGAGTTTTTACAGAGACTTTCTCTGCACATCTCGCAGCCTTCATTTTCTGAATCAAGTTAAAATAACGACGGCCTCTTAATGAGATGTTGTGATGTAGGCAAAAGTCTCTAGGAAGACTGGGGAAGAGTTGTGGAGCCTCAAGGCTGGAAAGGTTCTTAGAGACCAGGTGGTGCAAACTTCTCTTAACCCAGAGGAGTACCAACCACTGAGAGGTCAAACCAGGGTCCCCTGTGGGCTTGGGGACATTGCTGAGACTGGAACCAAGTGGCCCGAAAACCAGGCTCCTGTTCCGGCACAGGCTGGAGGATTGGTGTGGTGGCTGTGTTCCCAGGTCACACTTGTACTGAGGGCAGATTTATCACATGACCAAAGAGTGAGGTCGGTTTGGTAATTTGATTGTCATTTAGAGAATGATTGAGGGGCCTGGGATGGGGTTTCCCAGACACTCATGACTTCAGTTTTGTAGAAATGTAGAAGGTCCCCAAGGAAGCTACAAGGCTCCTCATACAGGGAAGTGAGCAAGGAATCAGCAGTAGGGAGAGAAACACATTCCATGGAGAAGGTGATACACTGTCCTCCTCAGGGCTGCGGGCCCAGCATGCTGAAGCCTCCTCTCAACAGTGTGTCCCCAGTCTGAGTAATTGTCATCATTGCATGTTACCTTTGCTCATGGTGGCATGGGTTCCCTCAATGGCAGTTAGAGGCCCGGGTCTGGGTCAGGAGAGAGTGCCTGCTTGTCCCCTGGCAATTGGCAGACACAGTCCTTAATCGAAGCGCATCATGAACTCTGGAGGCCGCTAGGTCCATGAGCCTGCAGACGGCCGCTGTGCGTGTTGTCAAGTCTCCCCTCCCCTGGGCGCCTCAGAGAAGTCACGGCTGCCTGTCTTGTGCTCTCTCCCCAGGAGAAAAGCCTTACAGATGCTCATGGGAAGGGTGTGAGTGGCGCTTTGCAAGAAGTGATGAGTTAACCAGACACTTCCGAAAGCACACCGGTGCCAAGCCTTTTAAATGCTCCCACTGTGACAGGTAAGTGCCCCGGAATCCGTGGCAAGCCAGGGCCCCAGGGGGGAATGTGCTGAGGCAGTTGTGCAGGACGCGGGTCGCGGGACTCAGGTGGTTACCTGCCATGTGCTGACGTTTCTTTTCAGAAACACTACCTGTGCATGTACAGGAAGAACTGTAGCAAGTGTGTGTGGGAATAGAGTGATTTTGTTGATACATTTTGCGAGTTGGCCTTTGGACAGTTTGCATATTTGAAGAATTAGAAATGAAGTTCATGCGTGTTCTCTAAAGAACTGCAGGACTATAGATCAGAGGCAAACTTCATTCCTGTACCTGAAAATGTGGGCTAGGATGGGAGGAGAGGCCCACCTTTCCCTCCAGATGAGTGAGGCTGGCAGCCTGGGCAGAGAAGGGGCTGGTCGGGAGCAGGAGCAGGAGCAGGGAGTGAGTGGCAGAGACCTAACTTTGCTTCTGATTTTCCCTTCCAGGTGTTTCTCCAGGTCTGACCACCTGGCCTTGCACATGAAGAGACACCTCTGAGGGGACAGAGAGGTGAACCCTGTGGGCTAAGAGGCTTCCAGGCTGCAAGACGGCCGTGGAAGGAGGGATGCGTGTTCCAGCCAAAGCATGCCACTTTGCGCCCTGCCCAGCTGCCCCCAGGGCCTCTCTTCGGAAGGTCTTTTGAGGGCTGAACAAGTCATGTGAGAAGCGGCGTGACACCCGTGGTGCATGGTGTGTGGGTGGCCCTGGACTCGCCACTGGTCCCTGACCTTCCGAGTGGCTCCGAAGCCTTTGCCGTGAGCGTGCGCCCTGAGAATGTCTGTGGTTGGGTTGGCTGAATGTTGAGGGTCCATTTCTGACTGTATGGTGAGGCAGACTTTTTTTCCTTATGGTAACAAAACTATAAGAGGCAGAAGAAAGAGTCGTTTGAATGTTTTGAGTGTGAGCAGAGTCTACCATGAGATGAGGTAACCACCAATCATTTCCTGGGGGAGGGGGGTGTCTGCACCTTAGAAAACAAAACAAAAAACAAACAAAAAAAAATAAACAAAAAAAAAAAAAAAGGAAAAACTTGCAAGGTGGGAGTGAGAACTCAGGACCCAGTGTGGCGTGTGACATGGCGTGGGGAGCAAGCACCCCCCACGCCTGTGTGAGGGGCCTGGTGTCTGGAGCAGCTGTGAAACGCCCAGTGTGTCAAGGAGCTTGTTCCACTCGCTACAACAGAGCTCATTTGTAACCCATTGTATAAGCTGTGTATTTACAAATATAAAACAATGATAACTTCTCCTTATGAGACAAGAAGTCATGCGTGGTCTGGGGAACTCGATCCGTGTTTAAGTCAGGACTGCGCTGTCAGTTCCCGGGAACGGGCAGCTAAGATGCAGTTGGTCTAGAACAGGGCCCCGCCCATCCGGGCCTGGCAAGACACTTTTTTTTCCCCTTCAATTTTATAAACTCCCCTTTCCAGAAAGGCATTGTGCAGCATAGGGTTATTTTTTAAATGATTCTGAACCTGAATTAACTTTTTGGAGAATTTTGTGATGCCCTTTGAAGAAATTAGACACGTGTTGAGTGTCAGAAAGCCTCCAGGGCAGGGAATTGCTGATCTGACGTTACATGAGACTAAAAACCTAAAATTTTTCTCAGTTGGGTGGATGAAACCACTAATGTCTAGAAACTGTTTTCTCATGCAGCTGCGTTTCTCTCATTTATGCCTTGAGGACTAATTTCCAGTTTTCTAGCTGTTAATGCACTGTTCATCTTCATAATGGTGCCTTATGCAAGTGACCCCTGCGGAAGGGGTCTCGTACAGGGGTGTGGGTGACGCATGCTTTATTAAGGCTCTCTTTTCACCTGGCATTGTACTGTATCAATGTATAATACAGAAAAACAAACCCTCTCTATGGTCCTCCTTCACAAACACGTATGGATGGAAACTCCCTAACATGTCAGTATCTGTTCAATATTTTAGACACCTTGATTGTCAGTGTTAAAATGGAAAACATATGATAATTGAAAAATCTGACCAATTCTGCCACCTTGAGACTTTCATACAAACCTTGCACAACAATTGTATAGATCACACAACGGCTGTGTTTAATATGTAATATTTTCACACATATTAAAGATGCAGAAGTATTAAAAAAAAAAAACCCAATGTTAATGTATTTGCTTAAAAGGCACAAGTTTCACATATCTATCTAGTTATCTGTTGGTAAATACAGAAAGTATACTACTTTTTTTAAAAAGTGGGCGGAATTCTTGTGTCTGTATATTTGTGTGTACAGTATGTGTATGTGTGTATATATATATTATATATATAGATAATATATAAATATTTTTTTTTAAGGAGAGACTAGAATGTTTAGCTAGAAAATTTCACAGCCTGTGAGGAAATACTTCAATATGGCCATAAAGGAGGTGAAAATGAAAACTATAACTTTTATATAGGTTTATCTTTAATTTAATGATTTGCTGAAGAGTTTCTTGGTGTTAAATCTCTTCCGTCTGCCGACTGTGCCCGTCATCGCTGGCAGGTCTGGGATGGGGCACCGCTGGCCACTCAGACGTAGCCTGAACAGAACCCCGGGCCCCAGCCGGACTCAGACACACTTTAGTTTTGATTTTGAATTTCGACCTTATTAGAAGATCTAACCTGAGTATGCTGATCACAGGATTCTTTTCTAGAACACTTTTTATGCAGAGGAAGCTATTTTTTTTCTAGCATGTAGGTTCTTCCAGTTTTTCCTGCGGAGTAATTTCCCCAAATTGGCATGCCACGGCATGGACAGCTGACACTCCACAGCTGCCAACGTATGGGTGAGGATCTTTCCTTATATACATGCATATATATAAATATATATATATACACCACGTGTGAGTCTGGCTGGGTTGGTATTTTGTTTGATCTTCCTGGAAATGAGCAATGATGAAAGCTCACATAATTTGGATTTTATTTTATTTTTTTTAATCTGGGCTGATTAATACATTTTACCTTAAAAAACTCATTTCATTTTGCTTAGGGGGAAAATGCACTTTTCTTTTGGCAAGTCAAAATGCAAGCACTTGATCTGCTGCATTTTGAAAAACTCCTTTTTTGGCCCTGCTGTGTGCTTAGCCATAACAATTCCATTAGGCAAGAAGGTAAACAAAAGAAAAAAAAAAAAAAAAAACTTGCACTGGCTTGTCTCACTTAGGAAACCCCCCTCAGAGCTATCCGCCTGGTGAGGCTGGCACCATGCACGCCAATGCCTGTAATTTCCATAACAAGCAAGCAAGTAAGGAAGTACATTCTGTTCAGGTGATAACTGAGCCTCAATCAAGCAGAAACTTTTTGCTTGAAATTAAAAAAAAATTTCTATTAGTGAAATTTCTCTTTTTTTTTTTTTTTTGGAAAGCACCCTGTTATCTAAAGAATCTTTGTAAGATTTTTGTAAAATTTTGTTTTACAAGATTTTATTTGAAATTGTTTTTTGCAAGATTGTTATATTTCTGTATGAATGTATTTTTTATTGGAATAACATAAAAGAATTCTTATCAGCATCTTGAGTCTGGTGGTTTTTCATGGGGGTGGGGAGGGAGAGGGAGGGGTGGTGTTGAAACAAATTCCTGCTGCCTTAATCACGCCAGCCCCCCTCCTCCGGGGAAGTCTGCATTGTGCAATCCAGAGGGCCCTGGGCCTGCTCAGGCCCTACTTTCCCTTCACCACAGAGGGTCCCAGGAGCCTGTGAAGAAATGTTTCAACAAGACCATAAAGGAGGTGAAAATGAAGGTCCATGAGCCTGACCCTGCTGTCCCTCAAGTGCTCAGAGTGCTCTTCTCTGAAGACAGACAAAAACCACTCTGGGCTGTGGGGCACAGTGGGGAAACTCGAGCCAGGGACCCAGTGCTGAGGCATCTGCCCAGGGACAGGCTCGCCCGGCTTCCTTCCACATCCCACGCACCTAGCACCTCTCGGCCTGTTCCTGTCACCACTTGGAGCAGGGCCCACCTCCCCTGACGCGACCTGGTGTGCACCTGGCTCAGGTGTGTCTGGGAGGGTGCGGGTGAGAGGGCAGGGATTCCAGGCCCGAGGACCCTTCCCACGGCCTCTTGTAGCCCACTCCTCACTCCCAGGCTTGCTGGTCTGCATGGCCCCCGGAGGACAGAAAGCACAAGATGACATCCTGGCCAGATGACTCTATCTTTAGTTTTATTTATTTATTTTTTTTAAGGCCCAGGGGATTCATTTAGTATAGAATTTATTTGAAAGATAAAATGGGCAGCTTTTTGTCTTTTTAAACATTTATAATGAGTAGCTTTAGATGCCTTTTTTTTTTTTTTTTCTTTTTCCTAACTGGCTGCACGGTACAAATTCATCCTCCGAGGAGTCCATTTTCAGATTTGACTGAGCCAGTCAGGAGTGATGGGGGAAAACTGAGATGTGTTTCTGGGGAACGGGCTTCCTGACAGTGTTCTGGGTCTGACGGGAGGACCTTCTCCACAGTGGAGCACCTGAGTGCTCCCTGCCCTCCTTCATAGGGCATTTCCATTTTGGTAAATGGGTAGGATGCACACAGGCTGCTTTTAATTTTATAACTGCAGAGGGGACATTTAGATGTGTGCCAGATTAGGGATTTTAAATAAATTTCTTTCTGTCACTGTGGTAAAAATATCAGCAGCTTGGAAGGCGTTCCGGTGGGGCACGGTGCAGGGAGCAGATGCCATTTTTGCCAGAATTCATGGGTGTGTTGTATTCCAAAGCACATGTGAAGATGAGTCATCCCGGATCGCCCTGACTGTACAGTCTAAATAAAGCCTTGGGGATCATTCCCGACTACTGTTAAGACCTGACCACTTTGTCATGCAAGACTATGCCGAACAGCTCAGTTATGTGCAAATAAGGCTGTCAGAACCACCGCACCTGCAAGCAGCCACGAACTTTAGATATTTATAGATGTCTCAAAAATTTCAGTCTGCTTAACGAATTTGTTGGAACCTAGCTAAAAGAAAGGAAATGTTCTAGCTCTGATGAGCTGTGTGCTTTTGGCCGATGTGCTTCTTGTGAAGTTGTCTGGACCAGGTCACAAGTGTCTGGTGTCACCTGCAGCACTGCTGCTCTGTGGTCTGGGAGGGCAGGGCGGGCTTCAGGATCTGGGCTCAGACCTGGAAAGCTTTGTCTTGGGCCAGGAGAAAGTACAGTTGGAGAAAATTGCTCTGAAACTGGAATACAGAACTCTCTCAAGTTGCCCTTGGCCTTCCTGATTACAGTTAAGTTATTCAGGCCTTTGCTGTCTCATAGTTTACTATTTTTTTTTTTTTTAATTAAAAAAACACTTAAAAACACTGTTGTGGCCATATGTGGGTGAGACTCTCCCCTATTCTGCCCTTCCCCACTTCCATTCTGTGCCCTGTCCTGCTCAAAGGGTGATGGAGGCCACTGGAGAAAATTTCTTATTTTTGTGTTTTGATTGCTATCGAGCCACGGTTCTCAACCTGTGGGCCGCAGACCCTTTGTAACAATGAAAACACATCACAGCATTTGGAAGGTTGAGAACCGCTGCTATAGGGAAATAACACAGTTTCCACATCTAGGGAAGCTGAATTATTTCTCTAGCAAAACTGGATGATGGTGAAGACGGTATCTACCACCTCCTTCTTCCCAGGCTGTCACTGGGAACTGTTGGGCAATGACAGCCATATGTTTTCCCATGGGGCGCCGCATACAGTAGGTGTGTCCATTTCACAGGTGAGGAAAACTGAGCCTTCCGATGGTCACTCAGCCGGGGCGAGGCATTCTTGGTACCCTGTCCGGCTTTCTTAGATCCCAAAGATCATGTTTTTAACCGCCCTCCACCTCTTTCTGCCTTGCTGCCCCTCTCATGGGAGGTCACTGTTCCTCTTTATAATTCACCTGGAAAGGAAGCGACCTCAGTGGAACAGAGGCAGAGCTTCCTCACAGCTCAGAAGCACAAGCTATAAACAGTGCTGTAATACCGAGCAAACAAAAGTAACCATCTTGAATTGTTTTCAAGATATGAGACAGATGGCACGTATTTATTTTTAATGTTGAGGAAGATGGAGAAGCAATTGGAGCTGCGGCCTCCTGCATTAATTGGCAGGAATCACCTAATGTACGTAGTTAAGACACAAAGAGAGGAAAACGGGGTTCATGCATCACACAAACAAGGTGAGACAGCAAAGGGTATTTAACTAGATTTATTTTATAGCAACATCTTTCTGTTTCACTTCAAGTAATTTTAACGAGAATGCTCTAAATGTCTGTGAATGAAAAGAGACAAAGAGGAAAACAAATCTGGGTCCCACATGTTCTAGTAGAAGCCACGCTGGGCTGGGCAGGCACCACTCAAGCTTCAGTGACAGGCAGATTGAACCAGGATGCCAATTGTCAGTACGAGTCCCTGCAAACTCCAGTGGGATCCTGTCCTGTCTTCCCTTTATATAATCAGTGCAAATGTATATATTTCATATACATATATAATATATACACAGGGTGCCAAAAATGTATACACATTTTAAGAAAGGAAACATGTGTATTAAAATTTTAATACTCAAGTTACATTTGACTTCTGCAATTATAAGAGATACAAGATACAACATACAAGTTAACAAATATTATTGGTATGTACTGAGTATTGCAATTTTAATATAGATTTTTCCTTTCTTAAAATGTGTGTGTGTGTGTGTGTGTTTTATAGACCCTCTGTATACACACACACATACACAATGCCCTCTGGAATTGTTCCTTAAATTAAGAGCCCCCATTCAAATCTGCCATAAATAATTAACTTTCTTTAAAGGCTTACATGCATAGATAATGGGAAAATGTACACACCATTTTTCTAAGATGTGTACTCTGTCCATGACAAGGCACATTTATTGGTGATTTGCATGTACCCACTAAGCATAGCTCTGTTCCCTTGATTTCTTAAGTTTCACATTGCCACATTTCATTTGGTTGTGCAAGAGTCCCTTCCAGACGTGCAAGATGGCTAGTGACATGCGCTGACAGGATTCATTACCTCACCCTAGGCCCGGCACCTCCCAGCCGTCTTTCTTCTCTTTGTGTTGGTCAGGAGACGAGAAAGTGGGCCAGGTAATAGGAAGGCTTCTGAATCTGCCCTTCTGCATGGGAATGTGAAAACCCCTTTACCACCCTCCCCACCTCCACACGTACAATTTACCATCTTGTCCAAAGAAATACTTAGAGACCTAAAAATAGACCTGCCTTTCGATCCTATAATTCCTCTTCTAGGTTTATACCCAGAAGACCAAAAGTCACAATATAACAAAGACATCTGTACCAGAATGTTTATTGCAGGCCAATTCATAATTGCTAA
>CAUYPK010019627.1:0-13623 GCA_963574355.1 Loris lydekkerianus
CTTCAAATAAAAAACATTCTTCTAAATGCAGAATACAAATGCCTACATACAGTAACTAAGAAAATGCCATGAAGGCTACGCTGAACAGTTTGATGAGAATACTTCAGATTGTATATGAAAGCAGCACATTGTACCCCTTGATCGCACTAATGTACACAGCTATGATTTAACAATAAAAATAAATAAATTAAAAAAAAGAAAAGAAAAGAAAAACATTCTTCTGGTTAAAAAAGGCCATTGGGTGTTTTCTTTTCTCCCAACTCTCTTTGGCTTCCCTTTAGATTAGTTCTCAGCTTTCAGCTTTCAGAGGCATCTGAGCCTTGGTCCAGGGAACACGCTGGCTCTACTGAGGGACTCTTGGCAGTGCTGAGGCTCACCACCAAGCAGGGGGCTGGCTGCTGCGGACACCATCATTTCAAGTTGCCAAAACTGAATGCTGTTCTCCGGAATGCTGGGATTCCTTTACATGGACAAACGCTTTGCTGTCTCAGAGGTGTTAATGAGAATTTCACAAGTAGGTGGAGGAGGTCAGACCACAGATCTTTTCAAATCTCAGCTCCTGGGACCCACTTATAGTTCCTAGAAGCCCTGTGGGAAAATGAAAGACAGAGAGAAAGACAATAAGACCTGCCATTGACCTGCAGTGCACAGAAAGCTGTATTCAGCATAAAGGGAACAGTATACATTGTCTTTGTCCCCGAGGATTTTATATTCTAAAGGAAGAAGGGAATGCATTTGAAATAACCAAGTCAACAAGCCATTCACCTAATTAGAGCTGTATGACCATTGAAGAAATCTATTATAACTACAACATTCTTCCTCCCCTAAGGAAAGTTTCTTTACAGAAGCCATATAAACTGGTAGTTGCAAAAATTGCCTCTGGAACCAGACTTTCCAGGTTGGAATTATGATCCTGCAACTTTCTAGTTGTGTACCTTCAGCTGAGTTGTGTAGCCTCTTGGGTCACGGTTTCCTTATGTGCAAGATGGGAACAATAGCAGTGTGTTCCTCACAGCATGGTTGCGAGTATTAAAAGAGTTTATGTAAATGTATACACACACACACACACACACACACACACTTATATACATATGTATATACATATACACACATACATATGAGTTAAAGGAGTTAAACATGGAGTTCTAGGAGTTAAACATATTAAATCTGTTAATATATATAAAGTTCTTGCAACAGTGCTTGTTAACAGTAAGTGCTGTAGTAAAAACGGCTTCTTGATGGTATTGCATTAGGTTTGTCTTTAAGCCAGATCTGAAGATTGAGTGAGTCATTTCCTTATTCTAGTAGCAATAATAATAACTTTTCATTTGCATTAAATGCTTAATGAAAATTGGACATGTTCTATCTCGTTTAGTTCTCACAACAATCTTCTGAAGTAGAGACAATTTTAAACTTCATTTGACTATGAAGAGAACAAAGCTCAGTGAGGTTTGAATGACTTCTCTAAGACTCAAACGCAGACCAGTCTGACTCTTCTGGAATCTGTTTTTTATTATAATCTCTTGATTCTTCCCCTCAACTATGAAAGAATGATGAGGAGAATGTTCTGGCATTGGAGATGGAATGTGAACTACAAATCAAATGGTAAATGATTAAAGGAAGTAGCTGAACAGATCTTTAAATTTTATCATTGGGGTCAATGGAAGTACAGGGATTAGCAGCAGAGTTTTGCTGCCTCTAATGTTTCTGTAGGTATCTGGAGAACCACACTTCGGAAATTTACTCAGATTACGTGCTCCATTCCTAAAATTACCTTCACTGATATTTATAGATAAGAGAAGGATAGATTATTAAAAGGCAGAGTCACCCCGATCTTAGATTTTGATCAGGATAATGTAAAGGCTGATAGAGCTATCAGAAATCTGTAAGAGGGAGAAAAAAGATCTATGTCCTGGGACAGACACCCTGTCCTACATTAGATCTGCAGGTAGCTCTTTAAAATGGTGACCGGATCCTCCATGGTCAGCCCAATCTTAAAACATCTAGACTGAGAAAAGAGCTAGTAGTGCTCCAAGATGCATCAAGACAAGGCTTCAGTCCTGTGGGGCAGACTGAAAAAATAATAAGTTTATTAAAATTGCCTATGTATCATGCTATGAAAACTTCTGCAAGGATGCACAGATGGGCTTCAATTTGGAGAACTCTGTAGCTGCATATTAAAGGCCTTTGATTTTAATATCCAATAATGAATAAAACTACTGGTGAGTGTCCTCCTGAGTCATAATGTAATCAGAAGAGAACGGCTGAGTCTGGCTTTCATGTCTTTTCACTATTGAATATTTGCTCTCAGCCAGATGTACCTAAGCTGAGAATACAACAATGAATCATTGTATATGTAGTGAAGGAGACCAAGGGGATTTAGTCAGAAGAAATGCAAGAACTAATTAGAGCCAAATAAAAATGTGGCTTTGAAATTATTGGAATTATTGAATTTTCTGGAAGCAATTAGCCCTAGGCATCCACGGTCTTCTAAATAAGCCAAAACTTTTCTGTAGTAAAACACAGTTTATTGAGCTCTGCCATTTCTGTTCTCTACTTAAAGGCCCAGCCCCACCCTGATCATAGATCCCTGTAAAGCAGGAGTTAGCATTAGGATTGACCACTTCCACCTTCCCCGTGCTGCAGTGCTGATCCCCTGTGCTGATTCTGGAGTTGAAGCTTTCCTTTATAATCTGGAAGACATCATTGCCTGAGTGGTGGGGGGATTTCTGTGTGATTTGCTTCCTTTAGTTTCTCTCTCAGTCAACTTCATTGTCTGAGTGAGTTGGTTTAAAGTCAAATCAGATTTCCTTAAGTTACTTCCTGCTCCCATGAAAAACCACTTTGTGACCCCAATTCTTCACTTTTTCCTCTTCCCGTACTTTTCAATGTTACTTTGCAGCTCCTTCTTTCAATCCATAGAGTAGCTCCTTCTTTCAATCTATTTCTCCACCCTTTGACTTGATGTGACTATCCTTTCGACCTCTTTTTGCCAACAGAATGAAAACTATCTATAAGAAGTGCTACCTCCAAGCCTTGTCTCAAAAGACCCAGGACACTCTGGCATCCTGCCTAATCATTAGAACAGGAATAGACTATTGCTCTGGAAGATGAGCGTAAGTTCAGTTGTTCCACTCAAGATCTCAGAGAGTCTCTGCCCCAAATCTGCAAAGCCACCCAGCTTATCTGAAGCTGGTGTGATTGAGCACCATTGACTAGCAGAACGCCCTGCTATCCCGATAACTCTTGGAGGAAAAACCTCTGATGTTGTTTCAAGCCAGTAGACTTTGAGGTGGTCTGTAACATGGTGGCATTTAATGTACCCAACCACTGTGATTGATCCTCAGCCTTAAGTTCCAACACGCATCACGACACAGCCCCTCTCTGAATGTGAGCTAGAATCTTTGGCTCCTCACACCGTATCTGACACTCAGTACTTCTCTTAACATAATTATTAAGTAAGTAATACTGTTGAACTTGTATCAGTGAACTTTTGGATTGCTCTCTAATTTGAAATCAGGTGTAAGTTTCTTCTTTTCTAATCAGCATTCTCCTTTCTGGACTGCGTCTCTTTTGTATTCTTTTTTGATGTCCTTTCTGTTTCTGTTTCACTTTCATTTAGACAGAAATGAATAATAAATTTGGGAGATTAATAATCTTTCTACATTCCCTTGGTAGTGGAATTTGAAAAGCGTTAGGAACCATATGAGAAGCAAGGCAAACAATCCTAAGGCAAATGAGACCGGAAAGTTTGCCTTGATCTCATTAATCTGATGATGAAATTCTGAATCACTAAACACATCTTAGGGGTGTTATTGCATATTAACAAATCTTTATAAGTTTACGTGATTTCAAATAGTTGTTACTTGTCCTACCTTTTATACATTATTATATTTTTTATTTTTCTTGAAACCTCACTCAGAAGCCCAGGTGGTAAAACTAACTTCAGATCTTTTTTAAGAAAGACTTAGTCTTTCTTCCTAGTAGAATTTAGAATATTGCTGCTTTTTTCTCTTATCTTCTAACACTTTGGTATCTTTAGCCAAAGAAATCATTTCTTATAATGATCAGCAGCACTGATTTACAGAATATTTATTGACATTGCTTTTATGGGCATAAAGTTTTCAGGAGAGTATTCTACAAAGGTGAGGCCTGCAGACTGCCCAGATACCACTAATTTTTTTTTTTTTTTTCATTATTTCTCCTTTGGAATAAAACTCATCACATTTTAATTTATCAATACTAACTTTGTGCAGCAAAGCAGTGAGGACTTTTGAATCACTATTTCCCATCTGACATTTAAAGCAATGAGTACAATGTTGACATCCAAAAGCTGTTGTATTCTGTGGTGATGTCAGAGACGTTGTTCACTTAACATAGTTGAGAACTGGCTGCCTGTTTCCTATTTCTGCAGAGACAGATGACTGTATAATCAGAACAAGAAGCTCAGGAAGGGCAGAATGAACAGGAAATAGTCTGTGTTGCTCTTTTAATTTTCTCATTAGACAACGGCCAGTTAAAGTTTGGCGCTTGATCGCATTCCTTGTCTCTTGCAGGACGGGAACATTTCCCATCATGGCCTGGCTGCTGATGCAGAGATGCAATGAGAGCCTTGTTCTTGTCTCAGTCTTTTCTGCCTTATTAGCTGGTTCATTTTAATTACTGCATCTTCATAAAGTCTAACATTTCAATATCAAATGTTCCATTCTTCAATTAACTATTAAAACGCAGAGAAGGGAGGATTGATGATCACATGATATTCCTTATCTATTTCTACACTTAACAATAATTCCATATCATTATTTTGAGATATGCTGGGGCCCACATAGCCCCTGTATTCTTACCGTCTGTGGAGACAACTACATCTTCATTCACCCCCTGCCTTCAACACACACTTACTGAGCTCTTTCAGTGTTGAAGGCCTGGACAGAAGCTTTGATGGAAAGAAAGAGAAGCTTTGATTCCTTCTTTAAAAAAGCATTTATCTCCATTCCTATAAGGGACTAATTTTACGAAAATCTTGATAAAGAAAAGTAAGATGTTAATGTAAAGGAAAAAAAAAGAAATGAGTAAAGGTCTAGAAGATTAAGAGTACACACAGAAAAGAAATACATAATAAGGAGATTTGCCATTGCTAATCTTCAATAACTTACTAAGCTCCATATTTATGTTTTCTGTATTTTCTCTAGATTCATTATATTTACAATTAAAAGCACCAATAAAGTAGAAGTATACTGCTAATGTTGCAAAGGGAGAGACATGGGAGATGATTGCCAAAAATCACTGGATGCTGTTAGAAAGCTAAGAAGAGTTAATTTTTAAGAACACAATTAAACTGGTCCCTTATTTCATTATAAATTAGACCCTGGGGGGAAGTAGAAGATACTCAGGTATGATTTTATTTTTCATCTCAGAGAAAAAAATCTGGCTCCTGCATGGGTGTCATAAATTAACTTTCTCTTATATGTTGCTCTAAATGAAGTCTGTCTCCAATACCACAGATACTAAATGTATGATCAATTACAATATGCTAGTTCGTTTTACATGGAAACAAGTACTTTCCTATCCTATATAAATAATTTTTTATTCAAAATCAGCACATTGTACCCCATAAATGCATTAATGTATACATGATTTATGTATTTATGATGTAATAAAAATAAATTAATAAAATAAATAAATCCATGTCTTTACATTGCCAGGAAAATTTGATGTGCGTAATTCCAGCCTATCAAGATTCTTGTGAAATTTTGATTCTGTGCCAGTTATGCATTCTTCCTTTAAAGCCATTTTATCTCCATTTATTACATCATTTCATAAATAGTTAATAAGAGCCTGCTATGTGTTACATACTATTTTGTATACTAAAGGTTTAGCAATAAATAAGAGACAAAGCTTCCAGCCTTCATGAAACTTAAATTAGAGGGGAAGAAATAGATGATAAAAGACAGAGAAGTAGTATGCCAGACGGGGATTAGAACTGTGGACATATGTAAGGTAGGAGGGCGGGGTAGGAAGTATAGAGGCCTCTAGGCCCTGGGCCTAGTGTTGTGTTTTGGAAGGAAGGGTAATGAAGTCCATAGATGTAGCAGAGTGAGCATAAGAGCTAGGAAAGGAATACAACGTACTCAGAGGAACCACGCCCTGTGGGGCCTTCTGGACCTAGAAAGACTTTGGCTTTTGCTCTGTGGGAAGTGAGAAGTCACAGAGAGACTCAGTTAACCTCTGTTTTAGACGATCCATCTGACTGCTGTGTGGAGAATAAATGGAAGTGAAACAAGAGTGGAAGTGATCAGAGCTGTTGGCTACTACAGTGGTCCAAGCCAAGGCTGGTATTGGTTTGGACCAGGTGATATCAGTAGAAGTGGTGAGTAGTCAGATTCTGAGTATATTAGGAGGTAGATTCATATAACTTGCTAACTGGTTGGGTAGGAAGTATGATAGAAAAAGAATTCTCAGTTGACTCCATGGTTTGGGCCAGAACAGCCAGAAGGACGGAGCTGTTGCATACTACACTGGGGAAGTCTATAGCAAGTTTCAGGGTAGAAATCCGGAGTTGGGTCATAGACTTGTCATATTTGAGATGTCTAACAGACATACAAGTACAGATGTTAAGTAGACAGTGGAATAAATGGGTCTGGAGTTTATCGGGGAGAAGTTTTGAGTACAAGTAGAAATGGGAGCAGCATCAGCATATAAGTGGTTTTTAAAACCGAAAAGACTGGATAGAAGCCTGTAGGAGCAAGTACAGACAGAAGAAAGATGTCATCCCAGGACAAAGCTCAGGAGAACACCAATGTTGACAGATCCAAGTTGGAGAAGAATCACAAAAAAGACCAAAAAGAAGTGGCCAGTCCTGTTGGAGAATCTGAGGTGTGCTCTCCTGTACTTAAGCAGAGCAGCTCACTGTGCATCACACACATGTTGGTTTGTTCACCAAAAAGAATTTAAAGACATGTATTTAACATATAGAGAATATACAATGAAAATGTATATAACCCTTCACGCATTATTGAATCTTTGCTCTTTTTCATACACTACAGCACTGAAGTTAAAGTCACAACCTCTGCACACCCTTCTAATTCTGTTTCTCTGCATCCTTCTTCCCTGCAGAGATCCTTGCTCTTTTGAAACTGATGTTTATTATTCTCATGCATGTTTTTCATTTTTTAAATTGGACATTTATGTACATACTCAATTTTTATGCTATATATATGTATACACATTCTATAGACATATAAATAAAATATAATATTTTCTATGTTTTTAAACTTAATGTACAAGCTGTATATTGCCTTTTACTCCTTTTGGATTTTATTTCCTTAGTAGTATATTTTTCAGTATGTTATAAAGATAATTTTGGATAGTTTTTTAATGCTGTGCCACATTCCATTATAAGAATATATTGCAGTATATTTTTCTGACCTTTTTGTGCTGGACAGACTGTCTCCAAGTTTTGCTGTTTCCAACAATAATGCTGCAAACATTCACATACTGTCTTTACCAACATGTCTGGTTTTGTCTACCTTATAATCCAGAGGTGGAATTGCTGATCATGGGGTACGTGCGTTTTTTGCCCTGTTATTATAAATGTCACCAAATTGCTCTTTAAAGTAGTTGTGTCACTTCAGACTGCTACTGGCAGGGTTTGAGAGCTCCTTTTGCTGGACTCTGAGGCAGTCATTAAAACTGATGCAAGCAAAACAGCAATCCACTGTTTAATGTTCCTCTTCCTGATTTACTCTTGAAGTAAATTCACTTTCGCAAATGTTTGTTGCTATTTTGGGTTTCTTCTTCTGTGAATGGCCTAATCATATCTTTGCCCATTTTGTGATTTTACATGTTAATGTTTTACAAGTGGGAGAATTCATAGTAAATCCTTTTTATTATTATTTATTTATTTCCTTTTTCTTGGAAAAGAGAGTCTGGCACTATCTTCAGTTCCACAAGGCAACAGTTGACAGAAACCCTTGAGCTAAAGCACACAATTCTCAGTTTGCTATAATCCCACCCACTCCCTACTACATCTCAACTAGCCTGCTTCACTCATTTACCGTTATCTACCAGACCCGGAGAGGCATTTGGATTGGAAGGCCTTATCTTAGAAGCTCCTGGACAAGGCTGAGAATCCAGGAGTCATCTATGTTTCTTTTGGAAATACTGCCTAACAAGGTCAAACATTTGTTTAAATAGTACATACAGGGATGCTGTTCTTCAAAAGAAAAAACAAAAAAATCGATCACTTTATTTTACAGACATATCCCTACTTTAGGTAATTCCATAGCATGAAACTTCAGACTTTTAAAAGCACAGAGTGATTATTCTTTATACTTCTGTGGTTGGACTTAAAATTTACCAAAACTCACTATGAAATTTCTTTTATAAAGCAAATTTCCCTAATGCACTTGAAACATATGTTATTATTCAGCCAGCATGTATTTAACAACCTGCTGTTACAGCCCATTTTCTAAAAACATCTACTGCATAAAGAAAGTTACATGAGCACCTTGTTGATGACATTTTCAATTGATTAAAACCCTTAGGACTTTCATTAGCACCTGACTCATTCAAAACATAGAGTGATGGGAACCTTGGAATAAGAAGGTTATTTCTAGTTCCAGAAATAAGAAGGAAGGGGCAAGTGTGAGAGTGTTTGAGTGGAAATATTCTGGGGCATTTCTTTGCTGATGAGAATCTGGGATGCAAGACTGATCTGAAGGAAGTGAATTATTTCCCCGGGGTACTATGTCTGTTCTTCTGGTAGCGGCTGCCACATAAATATTAATGTCTGTTTTGGATAGCATAGCCTCAATGACTATGCTCACTTCAGGCATGGATAATGCAGAAAAACAAGAATATATAATACATTATTAATTTCCTGATGTTCTTTATACAAAATAAACTTTAAAATGAATCTACCTAAAATGATTAATTTCTACTTTGATTGATGTTATATTATTATTAGAACTAAGTAGGAAAACAAATCAACTCCCTAAGTTCAGCCCGAAGACTCTTATTACTCACTTTTTGTGCCTTTTACATTTATTGAGCACCTACTATGTGCCAGGAACTAGCAATAAAACAAGCAAAAATCTCTACATTGTAGACTGTTCTATACCAGTGGTTCTCAACCTCCCTAATGCCGCGGCCCTTTAATACAGTTCCTGTGGGTCATGACCCACAGGTTGAGAACTGCTGTACTAGACTCATGTAGCTGATGCTTTTATACAGCTCTGCTCATGAAAGTGTATCCAGACCTAGTCTCAGCTACGGCCTTCCCAGCTCACCCCCATTCCTCTTGGAAATTTATTGTTCTGTCCTCTGTGCTCTTTGTGTCCTCACTTGACAAGTTCTGAGCAGTGGCTAAATTAGGGGGCTGGGGGAAAAGTGGTGAAAATATAATCTACAAGTGGTGCTATTTCCGAAAGATACATAAATATACTTGTTACTAATACAATATAAAGACTTTGGAGCAGATGATGTGCAAAAGGGGATCAGCATACTGGATATTCAATTAAGACAAAAGTGGTAGTCCCATGGGACAGGAATTGAATTTAGTCAATAAATGGCATCTTTTTCTTTGCTAGATCACTTCTGATTCAACCTGTCCCTGACACAGAGACCTAGATCTAGGCAACAATGTTCATTAGTCAAAAGGTGGACCCTCATCAAATGTGCCTACATTTATATGGGATCAGGTATTAGATGGTTGGGCTCTGAGTGTTCCTGTCTCTGAGAGTTCTGAGTGTCATTTTCAGAAAAGTGATGGTACAGACACTTTCTCATTTTTATGCATATCATAGATTTATCTTGAAACCTTCTAGCAATCTTGAACATTTTCACAATCTGTTATTTGTATTCTACTTAGTACATCTCTAAGCAAATTTTGATGACCACTATTTAGAAAACTAATTCTTCTACTGAATCACCTGACTTGGTTTAAACAATTTTCTAAAAGAAAATCAAAAAAGATTTTCCTTTAAATGAAAGACAACTATTTTAAACTTAAATATTTTGTGCTGAATATTACAGAGTATAGAAATTTTGGCATCGGTGCAAACCTGAAGCTTTAACAGTTCCCAATTCACCAAATTAAAATCTAAAAATGTGAAAACTGACCAAAGAAACCAAGGCCTTTTTCAGCTTCCAAACCTTCCAATAATTTGCAGTTGAGAAAGATTTACCATTACATGTCAAATAAACATTACACCAGAGTTAGTTCCCATAAGGAAGACAAACCTCCCTATATTCAACTATTCCTCTAGATGATGGGGTTCCACACTTAGTGAAGGCAGCACAATCATCCCTTTATGTGTAAAAAGCCCCATGTAGTAATTATAGGCCCATTTTCCATTGTACTTCATTTTCTCCCAAGTAGACTTCAGAAAGACATATGCTATGTTCACATTTTTTTAAACGTTTCTCCTATATTAAGCCAAGGCTGCTTCAGGGCAGAAATTTGATCTTCATTTGATGCTTTCAAAGTCAAGAAGACAAAGGAAAAGAAAATTCAAGGAAAAGAGAATAGAAGAATAGAGAGGGAAGGTGAACAAACAGTAAACAATGAGAGCAATTATGCAGATTAGGAATATCATCAGTGGAGATTGAATCAGTATTGAATTGAGAATTTCAACAAGCAAGGTATCTGTGATCTTGTTACTGATAAGGAAGCTTGCCCTTTCTTAATGGATTAGAGTTTGATGAACAAAATGTGATTTTTCTTTTTCTCACAGCACATTTGATTTGGTATCTGGAAAGCATTCCCTGTGTAGAGTTCCTGAAATCTTTGGTAGAATGTAAACATCATCTTTTTAAAAGTACAGGTGAGCTTTTGGCAAAGTTGGGGAAATCACCAGAGACCAGAAACCGCAAGGCATCGCAAATCCAGAATAATGAATAAGTACTGGAACAGGCTGTTATTATGGGGCTCTCTGAAAATCCCTTGTGGTCAAAGCCTAGATTTTAAAGGTCCCTATTTTGCAGCAGACAGGAGACCACACCTTTAGGTTAGACTGGAGAAAACAATCAAAGAGCAATACTCTCAATGGAAATCAGTGGATACACAATTAATTACCTCAGCTTTTGTTCCAGGTGGAGCTGTTAAATAAATAAATGTACAGATGGAAGAAGGAAGGAAGGAAGAGAAGAACACTCTCTCCAAGGGCAATGCCACTTAACCGTATAGCCATAGACATTTCCCATACAGATTTAAAGCTGAAATTCATGGTAATCGTATGATCCCCAAAATCCCCAAGGTAAATATTAATTTTAAGTGTTCTCAAATTATCTACAAGAATGACAATTAAATGGACATCATGTTAGTAAGTATAAAAATCAGAAAAATATGGGAAAATTTTTAAGTCCTTTGAGGAAATAATTGTCATCCTAGAATTGCATATCTGGAGAAATGATTATGTTTATTTGGAATTAGGACAACATAAAAATGCTTTCAAACATTAGCAACAAAAATAAAATCTAAGTTTGCCAGTAACAAACTTTTACTAAAATAACTTTTAAAATTACACTTCAAGAAGGAAGGAAAGGATCTCTAAAGCAGTCTAAAATTCAAGAAAAAAAAATAAAAGGTGAGCAAAAATCTGGTAGAACTAAACAACATTGAGTGCTGAAAATAATAATGACATCTAGGTGTGTAGTTAAAAAATACAAGAAGAGAAAACTGCCTCTAAAGAAGGTTGAGGTTTTTACTATGAGGCAGTAATACTTATAAAGGCCTAACAACCTAAACAGTGTTATCTTGGAATATAGATAAATGAATTGATAAATGAAGCAATGGGATGGGAAAGAGGGCCCAGAAACTGACTATATGGGTGTAGAACATTAACGTTTGACAGACTCAGCCACTGTGGCAGGTCAGTGGGGTAGGATGGACTGTTCAGTAAATAGGATAATGATTCAGACCATATAGTATAGAAAGCAGAACTCCAAACCTTCCTATAAAAATATAGGAGACTACTTTTAGGAACTTTATTTGCAAAAAGATTTCACTAAGACCTTTAGAAAAGCACAAAACATAAAGGTAAAGATTGAAATACATCAAAATTGATATCAAGAAGGTTTTATGAAAGACAAAAACTCAAGCCTCCAACTGGGAGAAGTTTTGCAAAATGCAAAGCTGTCAAAGATCAGGACCTGGAATCTCACGAGGACTCCTACACATCAAGGCTAAGAAGTCCAACCAAGAGAAAAGACAAAAAGCAGCTCACTGAAGGGGAAAGAGCAATGGCTCGGAGCAAATTAAAAAATGGTAACTTTATCGTCAAGGAGGAGCAAAATAAAATCACAGTGAAATATCATTCCACTTCCAACACATGAGGAACATACACACAAAAAAAATGTCATAATGTGTCAGAGAATATGAAGGAAAGAGAAGTCACAGAAAGTACTGGAAAGAGTGCCAATCTGCACAACCTCTATAGAGATAATCTGCTGTTACTGTGCTTACGTTTAACAACCCTATAATGTGGTCACAGGCAGCTCTCCTAATAACATATTCTATGAGAAACTTCCATGTGTTTAAATAAAATTAGAATTTTTGCATCAATATTATTCACATTAGTGCCAAGCAGGAAACAACCAAAGTTGGTGAAACAGTACACTAATTGTGGCATATTGACACTAGAATTTCACTGAGCATGAGGAGAAATGACCAACAGCCGCCCGTCAATGTGAATGAAACTCAAAAACTGAATGTGGAGCAAGAACAGCCCGTGAGATGAGAAACCTCCCATGTGATACCATTTACTTGTGATCAAGAGCATGAGAATCAAAGCAAGGTGCTGTTCGGGATACGTGCCTGAGCTGGGAAATAAATAAAAGGAAGGCAAGAAAACACTACTCTTAGTATATTCTATTTCTTAAGCCAAGTCGTGGTTATGTGGAATGCTTTATCATTTTCCTATAAACTGTACCTACATGTTATATGGGGAAAAAATGAGGTAAATATCAGAACTTATGAATGATTCTATGCCAACATACGCAAGTCAGCATTTGGTAAACTGTAATTCTCGTTTTGTAGTGTCTTCACAGCACGCATATCATGATTCTAAATTTGCTTTTCCATAAGACTAAAATGACTTCTTTTTTTTGTTTTTTTTTTTATTAAACCATAGCTGTGTACATTAATGTGATCATGGGGCACCATATACTAGTTTCATAGACCATTTGACACATTTTCATCACACTGGTTAACATAGCCTTCCTGGCATTTTCTTAGTTATTGTGCTAAGACATTTACATTCCACATTTACTAAATTTCACATATACTCTTGTAAGATGCACCACAGGTGTAATCCCACTAATCCCCCTCCCTCTGCCCCTCTTCCCCCTCCCTCTCCTCCTCTTCCCCCTTCCCCCTATTCTTAGGTTGTAACTGGGTTATAGCTTTCATGTGAAAGCCATAAATTAGGTTCCTATAATTCCTCTACTAGGCATATACCCAGAAGACCAAAAATCACACCACAACAAAGATATTTGTACCAGAATATTTATTGCAGCCCTATTCATAATTGCTAAGTCATGGAAAAAACCCTAGTGCCCATCGATCCACAAATGGATTAATAAATTGTGGTACGTGTACACCATGGAATATTATGCCGCCTTAAG
>CAUYPK010019636.1:0-22271 GCA_963574355.1 Loris lydekkerianus
GGAATATTTTATGAGGAGGACCCTCGGGGCAATTGAAGCAGCTTCAAAAATATACTACTGGGACCTGATCAAACTAAAAAGCTTCTGCACAGCCAACAACACAGTAAGTAAAGCAAGCAGACAGCCCTCAGAATGGAAGAAAGTATTTGCAAGTTATACCTCCGATAAAAGTTTAATAATCAGAATCCACAGAGAACTCAAACGCATTAGCAAGAAAAGAACAAGGGATCCCATCACAGGCTGGGCAAGGGATTTGAAGAGAAACTTCTCTGAAGAAGATAGGCACGTGGCCTTCAGACATATGAAAAAATTCTCATCATCTTTAATCATCAGAGAAATGCAAATCAAAACTACTTTGAGATATCATCTAACTCCAGTGAGACTAGCCTATATCACAAAATCTCAAGACCAGAGATGTTGGTGAGGATGTGGAGAAAAGGGAACACTTTTGCACTGCTGGTGGGAATGCAAATTAATACATTCCTTTTGGAAAGATATATGGAGAACACTTAGAGATCTAAAAATAGATCTGCCATTCAGTCCTGTAATTCCTCTGCTGGGCATATACCCAGAAGACCAAAAATCACATCAGAACAAAGCTATTTGTACCAGAATGTTTATTGCAGCCCAATTCATTATTGCTAAGTCATGGAAAAAGCCCAAGTGCCCATTGATCCACGAATGGATTAATAAATTGTGGTATATGTACACCATGGAATATTATGCAGCCTTAAAGAAAGAAGGAGACTTTACCTTTTTCATGTTTACATGGATGGAGCTAGAACATATTCTTCTTAGTAAAGTATCTCAAGAATGGAAGAAAAAGTACCCAATGTACTCAGCCCTATTATGAAACTAATTTAGGGCTTTCACATGAAAGCTATGACCCAATTACAACCTAAGAATAAGGGGAAGGGAGAAAGGGACGAGAAGGATGGGGGAGGTGGGTAGAGGGAGGGGGATTGGTGGGATTACACCTGCGGTGCATCTTACAAGGGTATATGTTAAACTTAGTAAATGTGGAATGTAAATGTCTTGGCACAGTAACTAAGAAAATGCCAGGAAGTCTTTGTTACCATTGTGATGAAAATGAGTCAAATAGTCTATGAAGCTAGTGTATGATGCCCCACGATCATATCAATGTACACAGCTATGATTTAATAAAAAAAAAAAAAAATACTTTTTACATGCCCCTTTTTATTCATACTATACTTCCAATAGAGACTTCTTAATTCAAATCAGACCATTTTTCCCTTATTTTACCATTATATTGAATCTGCCCTCAGTTATTCAGTCATTAATGAAATTAACATTCATTAGGCACTTATAATAATAAGAAATAATGGTACAAAGACAAATTAAAACAGAAAAACCTTCCCTTATCAGTATTTATGAAGTAGAAGCAATCAAGTAAACAAATGTCCTAGTTACCTACCAAGTTAATGAAAACATAGAAGAACAGAAGGCTTTGGAGTCAAAAGGGTGAGTCCTTATCTGTTACTGACACTGATGCTACGTGTCTTTGATCACATCACTTCACTGCAGATATCTTAAATCCACAACACCATATAACTCACAGGGCTGTTACAAGACTGAATGAGACAATGTTTATAAAATGTTGATTATAGTACATAAGTAGGAGTTTTAAAAGTAATAGCTGCTACAATCATCACTATAAACACAATCATCATTATCCTGGAGATGAAATTACATGAAGACCTAAAAACAGTTCTGTCTTTAGCTTTCCTATAACTAGAGATGCTATGTACCAGCACCAAAAGTTTGTTGAATTATCTGGCTAGGGTAACCACTCCTACAAAACAATCTTCCAAGAAAAAGACATAAAGGAATAAAGACTCAGTGTATCCCATGGCAGAGGGGAGGCAATACTCTGGTATGCACATTCAAGAAATAAAAACCTAGCATGATTAAAATGATAGGCAACAGTGGGGTGTACATTAATCCAACAGGCCTTTATAGCAGGTCCTTGAAGACACTGGTTTTTATGCATACATGTCTAAAGGAAACCATATTAAATAGCATACATTTTCTCCATTTATGTACGTCTTTATGACAACTGACAGAGAACTACTACTCCATCCCAACTGCTGTTATCTGAGTAGAATACTTCCACACATTAGTCATCCTTTGAAAGAGTCATTTATCTAATTATCTAAGGAGCTAAGACTGATATGCCTGGGTGATGTTTTCCTCGAAGTTATTTTAATCAAGGTCATACTGCTTTATATTTGCACCCGAAGTACAATTCTTATATCCTTCATCTAGGAGAGATGTTGTCTCTGTTCCTCTGTTGTACTGCCTACTGTCCTGCTTTCATTCTAAGAAAGGGATTTATAAACCAAATCAGTCTGCTGTTTTTATGAAGATTGCAAAGTAAAAATGCTTTCTTATAACAAATAGTTAAAAATAAATCAAAAGAACAATATTGCATGACTTTTGAAAATCATATGAAATTCAAATTTGTGTCTATAAATAAAGTTTTATTAGAACACAGCTTCATTTATGTATTTCCATATTGTCTATGGCTGCTTTCCTGCTACAACAGCAGAGTTCAGTAGTTATAACAAAGCTTAAAATATTAATCATCTGTCCTTTTATTAAAATGTTTGCCAACTTTGTCAACTCCCAAAGAAGACAATGTATGGTCTGTTTTCTTACTTGCTCACTTACTTACTTTCTTACTGACTTACTTTGCTTTCTCACTTTATTCCCCAATCTAGAGTGGCCTGATCATTGTTCACTGCAGACTTGAACTCCTGGGCTCAAGCAATCCTCGTCTTAGCCTTACAAGTAGCTAGGACTACATGCATGCTCCACAAAGCCTAATTAATTTTTTTTTTTTTTAAATAGCGACTAGGTCTCACTTTGTTGCCCAGGTTGGTCTCAAACTGCTAGACTTAGGTGATCCTCCCATCTCAGCCTCCCAAAGTGTTAGGATTACAGGCATGAGGCTTTACACCTGACTAGTGCATGGTTTGTCTAACTATTAACAGGTACTCGATGCCTATCAGTTTCTCAACAACATATTTACATGTCTAATGAAATTTCGAACAAGAATCTGGTAAGATCACTAATTCTTTTGTTGATAATACCAAGTAATAGACATTAGTTACTCAGTACTTATTACTATAATCCAGGCATTATCTCCATTCTACAGATGAGAAAACTGAGGATCACGAAGAGGTGGTTAACTTCTTCAAGATTACTTATAGGTGTCAAGTCAATCCCAGTATTGCCTCCGTCAGTGCCTGTGTGTATAAGCAGTACTATGTGGTAAAAGTGAACAGAGAATAATGAATTGAAAGTGACAATTTCCCTCAAAAGAGAATAATTTCCCATAGTGATGTGAATAATGATACAATGAACATAGCAATGTAATATTCCTCAGAGGAAGGGATCTGTAATATATCCAAGATTTTGATAGATTAGAAAATAGCTGTGAACTTAAATTACATATCAACATTAGCTTCTACTCTTAATCCCCTTGCTTCTGTCAGTGGCATCACAATTCTCCACCACCTTTTAGTTCTTACCTGGAGATTATACTCAAACTGGCATATGTTCTTGAAACAGTATGATCATAAAACAATAAAATGTTATATAAATTCAGAAGTGAGCATTTTCTTTGTTACAATATCTTCAAGTTTACAATGTTTTCAAAAGAAAAGAAAACCTGTGCTTTCTCTTTGCAATCAAATGCAATAATACTAATGCACAGTTTGGTTATATACTGATTCATAATCTAGAATCCATACTTTTCATTCAAAATGAACACACTATTTACCACATAACTGCTATGTGGTTAACCCATGTATATTGAATTAGACTCATTCTATTTAAGTCTACATTTAAATTGTTCTTTAATTTTTATTATAAACATTTTAGGTTGACCAGTATGATAAATTTTGTTCAGTTTAAATTTCTTGTAAACTATTTGTACACTTATCAATTACATGGAAGATTCAGCATATACTTTCCTTTTAGTGTCCAAAACATAAAATGTCCTTCAATATTGATACTTACATTATAGTGATCTTACCCATTATATTCACTTATCTTTACTAACATTGAAATATATTTTAGAAATTAGACAGAACTCACAATCCTAAATACAACTGATACATTTTCCTTTTAAGCCTAATTAGAATAATCTAAAAATATTCTAATGGAGAACAATATTCAAGAACCAATTGTTCAAAATATAAAAGTATAAAATAAAACTGGAAGAAAATTAATATTCTGACTTTTATGAAAATCTTGCTTTTAAAATCAATGTTATTTTATGGCTATAAAATTCTGTTAAAAATATTTTAAATGTTTTTAATATTATTGGCAGTCAGTTTTTATGTTACAATGGCAATTGAAACAAAATTCAGTAAGTATATCATACTTAAATATTAATTTCAAAAATAATTTAAAGATAAAAGGACTTACTTTATAATAATCTTATATAATTTAAAAAAAAGTAAAATAATATCTTCTAGAGTAGCCTTAGAACATTATTCCAACACTTTCAAGACTACCTTTAAATATTTGCCTAAGCACTTAAATTATATTATAATACCTTTAAATATTTGCCTAAGCACTTAAATAATTATAATAGGAAAAATCTTAAATCAAAAATATAGAAATGTTAAGGATTCAATAGTAAAAAGTGTCCAACTAGCAAACTTGCCCATGCTTTTGAAAGATAATTGTTAAACTGAGGTCTTTCTTACATTTCTTTCCCTGATTATCAAGATCTGTGTCATAATGGCAGGACATTAAAAGTAAATGGCATGGTATAGCAGGCACCACAAGGTGGTGCTAATATCCTCTCATAACTGGCTGGCTAGACATTTGCTGCTATTCTTCAGATGTGGCCTGAAGTGAGACTCTAACCCTCAAGGTGAATACCAACCGTAACATTCTTTAGACCAAGAGAAAAAGTAAATGTTAACAATTGTTGAAGTTTCGATTGTTGATTATAGAAAAAAATTGAATTTATAATCCTGTGGAATATTTGATTTGGCATTGACACTCTTCTTATCTGATTATGAAATTTTATATATAAAAGAAATAATATAAGAAACTATCTTTACATTATTATCAGATAAAATCACTAATTTACATTGAATGAATAAACTACCATCGAAGCACAAATCTAGACTTCTTTATCCATAGTGTTCCTATATGGGACACACTGGTACAAGTGACAAAATTATGCAGTATTATAAAACCTTTATTGATACTGCCAAAATCTGTTCCCCAGACAAAACTTTTATTCAGTTCCATATACTTACTCATCCTCTGAATGTAATGGACCTTAGAAAAACACATTATGGTTTCCCTACAGTTCAGGTTTTGAAGGCACTAACTACTGAAGTCATAACTTCCTCGAATAGCTTTTAGTCACTGTCAGACAGCTATGAAGTAGGAAAGGAAATAGTGCTCAGGCTCGAGAAAAACAATTCATAAGAAAACAGAGTTGCCACTGGGCACACATATTAAGTGATATGTGTGTGCATCTAACATTTAACCCTCAAAACAAGCAATCCCCATTTTACTAATGCAGAAACTAGGTTTTAGAAAAGAAAAGAAAGCTGCTCAGAGTCACACAAGCAGCTGTGCCTACATGCCTTCAAAACTTCTTTCTACTATGACAAAATAATGTTGATGTCAAGGAGTATTGCTAGAACTTAATCAAGTTACAACAATGTGTTTAGCATTTATATTTACCTTCTTACTTCATCTATACAACAACCCTGAAAGTTACTATCATCTTCTCAATTACAAATGAGAAAATTGAGTCACAGAGAGGTTGAATGACTTTTCCCAAGATCCTACAACTATTAGTTGGTAAAAGTGTTATTAAAATCTAAGTAACATGGCTATCATAAGAATACGACTTAACACCTCCCAATATGGCCACTGGTAAGATACAACTATTTACAATTACAGTTAAATAAATGGATATTCTATGGGAGGTAAAACCAAAAACTTTTATTAAGCACATAAAGTAAAAAAAAAAAAAAAAAAAAATGTTAGGACAGATACTATGAAATGAGACCTCAAAGAGCATGAATCTAGAAGGAGACATAACAGTTTGCTAATTTGAAACATACAGTGACAGTTAGAACCACAAAATACAATAGTAGAAAAAGGAAATTACCACTGGTTAAAGAAAGCAAAATAAGATGTTGTAAAGGGTAAAATATGAGTAATTACAAATAATAGCTAACAGAGAATAAAAAATAAGCATCACTTCAGATATAATAATAGGTTGGCAAAGTCATTAGAGAAAAATGTAGATTTTAACTGAATCTTCATAGAGATACAGTTTTGAATAGGTGAGATGGAGGTAGAATAATATATCAGAATGTAGCATGTTTTTACATAGAAAACATTAAAGTAGAAAAGTTGAATGAGCTTTATTCTTACATAGTCCTTAAAGCCTAGAGATGAATATATCCACGTTTCTGGTAAATTAATTATGTTTTCTATAATAAATATTTCAGAAAGCAAAAACGAAACTAGATTTTGAAATTATATGAAGAAGAAATCAAAAGGAAATTGGATACTTATGACCTAAGAAAGGAAACAACATTGGAATTAAAGAGTTAATAGGGAAAAGATAGTCTAAAAATTTATAATTTATAAATATTCCATTACATTATAGAGATTCTCCAATTACATATTTTTTACTTAACATTGCTGGATGATACATGTAGTAAAATTATAACATAAAGCTAAACGTTATCATTTGAAATCACTTTATTGTTAAAAAATAGGAAGATACTTTTTTTTTCCCCCCAAACATGAAACAAAGTTTACTGAAGAAGAGAAAGATAGGTTTACAGAGTAAGGGCAAGATACAGGTTTATAAAGCAAGATATGTTCACCATAGATAACAAATAGGCCTCCACCACTGCCATAAGGAAAGGTCGAAATACTTATTTTACAGAATTTTACTTCTCTTTGAAGGTTAAGGGAGAACTTAAAATTACTAAATTGTAGAGTACTTCATGAAAAACTCTTAAATATACTACTATTCTTTTGAACTCTCAGAACATCCCTAAGAGAAGTTACTTTACAAAAGAAGAAATACAGTAACAGAGGTAGAGTGACTAAGTCTAAATTATATTGTACCTTGACATGCTCAGATTTAAACCAGATTTCCAGACTTCAACTTCAAGGTTTTATTTATTTATTTTATTTATTTTTTTTTTAGTATTACTATTAGGGCTCTATTTTCAGTATAATAAAAATTATAGTATAAGCTGAGTAAAGTTTCTGAAAATTATGGACAGTACCTGAGCCACATACACTGATAAAACATGGGTAGTACACTAACCTAAAGCAATGGTTGATTGATTCATTCATTCAACAAATATTAGGCACCAACTGTATGCCAAGCGCTATAGTGGACAATATAGTAGTTAGTAGAGAAATAAACAAAGAAGCAAGCATAGAAGGAAACATAGTGACAAGTATAATTCCATAAATCACATTACAATAATAAAGAGTATGACTGCTCTGTCACCTCGGCTAGAGTACACTGCAGGCATCATAGCTCAGAGCAACCTCGAACTCCTGGGTTCTAGTGATTCTCTTACCTCAGCCTCCCTAGCAGATGGGAATATAAGCTTGGACCACTATGCTCAGCTAATTTTTTTATATTTTTATAGAGATGAGGTCTCAGTCTTGTTCAGGTTGGTCTTCAACTCCTGGCCCCAAGTAATGCTCCAGCTTCAGCCTAACAGAGTATTAGGATTATAGGCATGAGCCACTGGGCCCAGCCTGTTTATTTGTTTTTAAGCAAATTCATAAGAACATAGAAGCTAGAAGAAAAAAAACATTTAATCAAATTATGCTATTATTGCATAAGACTTTTAGAATTTTCCTTTTGAAATTTCTTAGAAGAAAAATCTGTTCATTTTTCACACACATGAAATTATTCTCTTGTTAGCTAAAGCTAACAAAAGTTATATACATTTTTTTAATTTAGCTTCATTATTACTGGTCCTCATTTCTTAGAATAAACTTTAAAGAATTATTTATGAACTAAGAGATACCCACACTGAGTAAGAAGGCTCTAGAAACAATCTCAAGCTGGCAACAAGGTGATGGAACTCTTCAGAGAAGAAATTGGTCAAGGTCATTTCATTGCATAATGCCTGCTTGCTAATACGAGTAATGGTCAAGATTCATACATTTGAAATTACTAGAAACAAAATAACTTAAGGGGAGGACTGTCTTGAAATCAGAAGTTTTAAATAAGGAAGGTAAAGCCATTGTGGCAGTTCCTACTATATTTCTTCAATAGATGCTTTGGAATGCTAAAATTTACAGGAAGAAGGCAAGAAAAAACAACCTATCTGATAATAACACAAGCATGATGGATTCTTATAGCCTTATATTAAAGGAGGTAAACATCACCTGAGCTTCTCTGCAAAGATAAGTATTCCCTTTCCATACTTCCCAGAACACTTTCACTCTTCATAATACTACCCACACTTATTTGTAATAAGGTATGTTCATGCCTATTTTCTCTTCTAGATTTTAAGGTATTTGACAACTTACTCACCTGGTTGTCTATTATCCACAGAAAGTAGCAAAACTTCTCTGTCATAGCAGAACTCATAACATAGTTACTGAACACTATTATATACTAATTTTATTGAAAACTCATCTTTAATGGGAATAAACAAGTAAAGTACTAAGGGACACATGATATTATGTAATATAAATGTATATTTATTATTTATACTATATCTAATACTAATAATTTATTGTATAGGATAAGAAGATGTACAAGTAAGTTACTATGCAAATTTATGGAACTTTGACAGAATTTGCTAAGTCTTTCAGAGGGTGGCCACATTTTGAGAAAGATAACATTGACTTGAGTATAGAAAGTTCAGCTAGTATTTTCTAGACTAAAAAAATTCCAGAAAGAAACGCAAGCATGTTCAGAGACACTAAGGTATTAAAATTCTCACTCTCTCTCTCCAACAAATAAAAAAGAAATAAATGTAAGCTGATTAAGAAGGTAAGAGTAAAGACTTAACTGTAAGTTTAAACTTAACTCTTGCAGTCAGTGGTGAACCATAAAAGGTTTTGAAGCAAAGAAATTACTTGATCAGTATTTGTGCAGAAAAAGATCAGAAAGTTAAGAGAAAGGGGTTGATTAACTGGAGACAGAGAAACCTGACAAAAGGCTACAAAAAAAAAAAAATTAGAATAAATAAGAGGATGAATAAATTTAGCTACTTATCAAGTGACAAATGGCCTTATTTTTTTTTAACAGTATTGTTAATTCAAAAATCTATTTTTCAAATAAAATACATTATTTAAGATAGAGAAAGTGTCCTTTGGAAAAGTTGAATGTTTTATTCAAAGGATGCCAAAATAATTTTATAATTTAAAAAACTAATTTAAAATGCTATATGAATATAAAACTAAAATTAATTTCAAAGTCATTCTTTAAAAAGGTTCATATCACTATCTCCTGATTCACCTACCTCCTAGCACTATATATCATTTATCTTAAAAACTCTCTCCAAATAATTCATTTTACTTGCTAACCTGTCACTCTAGATAACTATTTACATTTTTAAATTAGCTTTATTGTATTTAATTACATTTATGGTACAGAACAAAAGCCCAGATGTTATTTTTAATACTTCTCACTTAGCAACTGTCACATATGGACATTATCACTAAATCCTGAAAATTTTACCTCCTAAATATTCTAAAAATTTGTCTCCACCTCTCCATCTCCAAACTCCCTACCAAGATAAAACTCCTATTTCTCTCTTACAGGAACTACTGTAATATCCTTTCTACTAGTCTACCAATACTCACTCACAAGCATATAGCTACCCATCACAGAAATTCTCCATACTGCAGCCAAAATGATCTTCCTGCCAACACCACCAATACTGCCTTTAGCATCACTTTAAGGATAAAGCCTCACTCTTTAAGGTGAGCACAAGTCTCCATAGGGGTGTGGTTTCTTTCTCTCCAGCCTTATCTTACACCACTCTCTCTGGAGCTCCATCACCTCCTTTAGTTTCTCCTACGCACCAAATTTCTTGTTATTCTTTATTCTGTTTGAAAGGTCATCTTCTTCACCCAGTACCCATTTATACCGGAGGGTGAAATTTGTGAATTTTTTTGCATGATTTGACAAGTTCTCAGCATGCCAGCATCTGCAGCAGTGACTAACTCTGTGAACCACATGATAATATGTACCCTCAGGAGACAGACATGTATGAAAAGTCAGACCCCAGTGATTATCTTGAGCAGTAGAATATAGCTAACTCCCACATCACTACCATTCCATTAACAGAACATAAGACATAAGTTGGTTAATGTCTACATTAACTCCACATGTAATATCAAACTTTACTTCTTCAAGAAAGCTTACAGTGATCTTCCAAACCAAGTCAGTTCCTCCTACTTCATAATTGTAAAACATGTGAAATTTTCTTTTGTGCTACTTATTGAAATCTTATATTTGTTTGTGATTACCTGTACCTTCCATTTATAAGCTCTTATAAGTATCAGATATTTTGATTGTTTTTGGCATCCACTATGTCTTTACCACTCTGACAAAATGTACTAAACAACTTAAGTATGAAAAAAAATACATGCATTTGCAATAAATTAACACAGAGGAGAGAGTACAAATAAAGCATTTAGTATTTATCACTACTCTCATCGCCAGAAACAACCATCATTAATGTTCTGCACATATTCTTACAGATATTTTTCTAGAATTAACTACAATTTTATACACACACACACACACATGTGTGTGTGTGTGTGTGTGTATGTGTGTGTATTATCAGAATCATATTTAGGGTTGCCAGATTTAGCAAATAAACATACAGGATACCCAGCAACATTTAAATTTCACATTAACAATGACAGTAGTAATTTTCTTAATGTAAGTGTGTCTTAAACATTATTGTTGTTTAATAACAACAAATTTAACTAGGCATCTTATATTTTTCTAGCAACCCTATTTATACAATACCCGTTGTTCTACAATTTGATTTTCTCCATTATGGATTCCAGATTTCATGTTAGATTTATTTGCCAGAGATACTTAGCTCTATCTCTTATAAGAAACTATTAATCTAAATAATACAAGAAACAAAAGCATGCTATTTATAAATATAAAAAGCCATATATCTTCTAAAAGTAACTTCTATTCTCCTTTTCATGAGGGAAAAAATAATCTATTTCAAGTATGAAAAACTGGCACCATCAAAATGCTACCAAAGTTTCCCCCCAAAATATTCAGAGACAGGCATATGGCAGAAAGTTTTTATGCTACAAAAAAATTTTTATAATTCAACATCTTGTGCATTTCCAAAAAAATTTAAATTATTATACTTTATATTAATATTTTATCATTAAAATTATGAAAGAATACAAATAATTTATACTTAAGAACAAAACACTATAAATTACTGCAAAATAAAAGTATTTATTAAGAAGTTCCTCAATACAAGTAATGAATCATAATGATTGTACTTTATTATTTTATGAAGATAAAATAATATGGCTAACCTTACATCAATTAAAGCAAATTTTTACATGTTAATGCCAAGCCTAATGCACTGATCAAAATCACCCTATTTGATTTTTAGAATAGTGAGTTGTTTTACATGGTTCCACAGGAAAATTTATGTACATGATGTTTAGCATAGCAGAGGTAAAACAAATAACTTTTTCATGTCATCTGAGAAGTTTATTTCATGATTGCTTTATTTAGCAACTTGATCTCATCTATAATCACAAATGAGATGTGCTAAAATAAACATGGCTAGAAATAGTGTTTATTTTGCTAGTAAGTTAAAAACATAAGGCCATAAAATTGATCTTTGTACCAAATAGAAAAATCTTATGGCTGGGACATCCTCCGAGTAACCCTGCTACAAAAAGCTCTTGGTGTATGTATAGCAATACCATGAGGCATCAGTACGCAAAGACAGCTGTGAACCAACCATGAACCATGGAGTCCAATAAGTATGTCCACTATAACCTGCTAGAGGAGAAAATAACATTGTTAACAAATGATTGTTCAAAAACTCATACATGTAAAGTTCACAAGTGACTAAACCAACCTCTGACTTTCTTGGAGAAGACTGTGTTTAGAGACCTGGATAAATGGATGATCCCTTGAAGAGGGAAGGAAATACCTACACAGCCATTCAAAAGATCATGGACGAGATGGCCAGGGTGCAGTTCATCAGTAGGTGGGTGCCTAAAACAGCCATATCACCCCCATTTACTATGATCACCTGACAGCTCAGCTCAGGGGAGAGAAAAATCTGTGCCAGGCCAAGGACATAAACCAGAAGTTGCCTAATTTCCTAGCAACTATGTGGCTATGTGGCAGATGTGAACTATGATGTGGGCTTCTAGAGACCTAGACCTAGAAACCAGATCTCTCTTAAAAGCTACATATACCCTAGGACTCTTCTGATTGTACTACTCCTATACCCCAATGGTAGAGGCCTGAGGGGCAAGTATACTGAGCTGGTGAGGTAGGTGAAATGAAGGGCAAGGTTGGGATTATCTGGGAGTTGAAGTGCCCACAGATGATCGGTATATAACTGGCAGGCACAATTTCAGGCTATATCTAACCCATAGATATGATTCTCGTGGTAAAAGGTGACACTAGCATTATTGTAGAGCTCCATGTTTCTAGTGTACAGTCTATCCCCCAGGCTGTCATGACAATCTGCCACTTGGTCACAGAAATTGGGACCCTCAATGTTCTCTTACAACCATAGAATGAAAAAATAACTGGGTATGACATTGGCAATCTAAGAGTTAAAATTAAAGATCACCTGGCATCTGACCCTGACTGTCATCATAAACAACAGACAGAAATTAATCTTCATAAGCTGAAGCCACAAGTCAATAGGCCCTTTACCCCAACTTGGCCCAAACTGTGGCAGCAGTGAGTACTGTTAACAGAAGGAAGGATGGCCTTTACACCTTAAAGTGGGTGTGATCAGCAGCTGTACCAACTCAAGCTATGACAACATAAGGTGCTCAAGAGCTGTGGCCAAACAGGTGCTAGATCCTGTGTTCAAGTGCAAATCTCAGTTCACCATAGCACTGGTATCTAAGCAGATCTACACCAATATTAAGCAAAATCGCTATCCACAGATCCTACAAAATATGGTTGGCATTGTCCTTCTCAATATCTGTGGCCCCTGCATTGGTCAGTAGAATAAAGAGAACATAATGAAGGGAAAGAAGAAAGTAATTGCCGCCTCCTACAGCAAGTTCTTACGGGCCACGACAGGGTAAACCCTGAGGCCCATGGCTTCATTAATCCTCACAGAGTGCCACAGTCCTGGCTATTCATGGCACCATCAAGTTCAGCTCAGATACTGACTTCCTTACAGGCAAGTAGGGCAAGAAATATAAACTGGAGGCTCCATATGCAGATGAACTTCCCTAATGAGAGCTGACCCCTGTCAAGACAGCTACCAGCACCTCCACCCCAAGGATATTAGTGGGCAGAGGGTGGCTATGAGCTCCACCAACCAGAGACTCCAGTTCCTGGAGCCTTTTGACAAGTGAGATGGCAAAGAGGAGGATGACCTATGGATTTTCAAAGATCAAAGGGAAGTATACCACATAATCATATTTTAAAAGCTGGCACCTAACTCAAGTTATAGGAGCCCCTATACAACATCTCCAAGAACCTGCTCATTGGTCTCATCAACATTGAAAATAACAATGCCAACTACATAACCAATGCTGTCACCTAAGAGACTGCTCACTACTGCAAGAAACACGGCATCATATGAATAGTGATCTGAGAAGAGAATCATGGCAAGGGTTCAAACTAGGAACATAACAGCACTGGTAATCTGCCAACTTGGAAGACAGGCCATCACCACCAAGATCCACAAAACCAACCTCAAGAAGCCAGCAGCCGATTAGTTTCACTGGCTGGGTCAACTATAAAGATCCTCCCCTGCCCAAACTCACCATCCAAGACATCCAAGATTTTGCCCCCTGCAACCCCCTGAAATGTATCATCAAGCACTCCAAAAAGATTCAGCAGACAAACCCCCTGAACTACAACCTTTAAGACTCTGATTCAATGTTTCCATGCTGGCAGCTCTAAACAGAATGAAGAGCTGCAGTAGAGGTTCATGCTCATCCAAATACCACTCTGCATGCCCACCTGCCTGTCTGCCTGCCTTCCCTACTACCTGGACCTAGCTCTGGTGTCACTTATAACCGTAATTCCCCATATGCCCTGAGAATCTAATCTAATCCAGCCATGGCTTCCTTCTCTAAGATGGCATGGCAAGACACTACCCCTTGAGCCCTACCCTTCCTTAGCCTGCATAGTGACCTATGGTGGAGGGGTGGGAGGTGGTTCTTAAAATAATTTTTAGCCACTTACTTTCCTGTTTTTAATTTGGTTCATATCTTGAGCAGCTCTATGTAACTGTATTTATTTCTGATGACAGGATTGCCACCTAAAGAAGTTTTTATGCTGCCTGCCTGACCATTTTACTGGTGACTAAAATATTTTAAATGAACTTTTGTTCTTCTAAGGAAAGAAGGAAAATTTGTTTTTTAAAAAAGTATATGCATGAAAAGGGGTCAAAACAGCACAGATAATTTTGAGTAAAGAGTAAAGGTCAACAAACTAAGTCCCACTGATTGTTTTATGTGGCTCACAGACTAAGAATGGTTTTACAATTTTAATTGGGAAAAAAAAAGAAAAATATATACATATGTATGAATGTAATGTGAAAATTATACAAAAATCAACCCAACTTGATCCTTTGTCTAACCCGTGGTTGTTTTTACAGTATAAGGGGAGAATTTGGTAGCTGAAAACAGAAACTATATGGTCCTCAAAGCCTAAAATATTTACAATCTGCTCTGGTCAAATGCAAACAATGCAACCTCATCATTTGTACCCTCATTATCAATCTGAAATTTTAAAAAAAGAAATCAGAAAGCCCCACAATATTGGTCTGAGCAAATTAGACTATTTCCTTATTTATGTGATATAGCAGTACCACATTATATCACAGGAGATTTCTTCTTGCTTCAAGCCACATGCTCACCCATTTTGTCATTCTCAGACTTCTAAATTTTTGCTAATATATGAATGCTAAGTCACTGCAGGTTTATTTTGCTTCTTCAATTTGTTCATATTCATTCTCATGTTTTTTTCTGAGTTTTTCTTATAATTTTTAAAATATTGTATATTCTAATTCTTGCTTTCTAATTTTTTATATAATAGGTTTGAGGCATGAAAATTTTCGATTTCAATGTGGTCAGATGTACCCATCTTTTGTTTTAAGATTTGATTGGGCTTTGTATGACTTGCTCAAGAAATCCTTTACTACTTTGAAATTTTAAGTATATTCTACAATATTTTTTAAAGATATTTTCAAAAAAAAATTTTACATTAGAAATTCAGTTCCCTTGCCCCATCCTTTGATGTTAGGTAGGAATCTATTTTTTCTTTATACAAATAACCAGTTCTCTATGTGCCACATCTTGAATAGTTTGTCTTTTCGCATTAGCCTACAAAGGTATCACTGTTACGTATTACATACCTACATTTGGATTACTCTGTTTCTGCGATCTTTAGTCTGTTTCCTTTTCTATTTACTTATTTTTATGCTGATATCTTTCTTACCAAAGTGTTACATTTCTTAATATTTGCAGGAACAAATCTATCTAGCTTAATCTTTTGGTTTTTATTATGATAACACTGTATTAAGGAAAAAAAAAAAAAAAACAGCCAGCTGGATTTGGCCTGAGGAGTATAGTTTACCAACTTTGTATCTGTCCCAGTTCTTTGACTTGCTGGTCTAGTGCTCTGTCAAAGAGAGAATTAAAGTAAAATCTACATGATTTATTACAAGGAACCACAAGCTGAGGTCTGGTGATTCTGGATTTCTTTTCTTAACCATATACATAACCCTACTTTCGGTAATCTAGTCTAGCATTTGGCACATTATTGAGTTTGATGCTTTGATGAATCAACCTTTGACTCTGATAATTCAAGGAACATTTTTCCAGTTTTCCTCTTTGAGTATCTGTATGGTCTCAAGAATTTGTGTCAACAATATAGCATTTCGACAATAAATATTTTTAGTACTGTGAAATTTACCATAAATCTCCCTGGGAATTTAAAGTCATTTAGAGAAGCTAGATTCTCTATTATAATCTTTTTTATCATGAACTTCAATTCCTTCTCTTCTTTTTATTTCAGATTGACATGAGGGTACAAATGTTTAGGTTATATTGTTTACATTTGTAAGGTAAAGTTCAAGTTGTAGCTAAACCCTTCACTCAGGGGTCTGCCGTATGTTCTTACATTGTGTGCATTAGTTGAGAGTTTACCAGTCTCCCTTTCTCCTCCCTTCTCCCCTCTTCCTTCAAGCTCCCATTTGAATTTAATTGTGTTTTCTCACTTGTATGGGTGTGTGGTTGTTTAATTATTGGTTTCATATTAGTACTGCATACACTGGATACTTTCTTATCCATTCCTATGATACTTCACTAAGAAGGTTCTTCAGTCCTTCTAGGTGAATATAAAAGATGTAAAATCTCCATCTTTTTATAGCTGAATAGTATTCCATGATATACATACACCACAGTTCATTAATCCATTCATGAGTTGATGGGTACTTGGGTGGATTCCATGTCCTGGAATTATGAACTGAGCTGTGATAAATATTTTAGTGCAAATGTCCTTATGATAGGATGATTTTTTTTCTTCTGAGTTGATACCTAGTAACGAGAATGCAAGATCAAATGGAAAGTTTACTTTTAGCTCTTTGAGGATCCTCCATACTTCTTTCCACAGAGGCTATTTTTATTAGTTTGCAGTCCCACCAGTAGTGTAAAAGTGTTCCCTTCTCTCCACATCCACACCAGCATCTGCAGCTTTGAGACTTTGTGATATGAGTTATTGTTGATCAAAGGGTACAGAGTTCAAACGTACAAAGTTTCAAACAAGAGGCATAAGGTCGAGATTTATTACATAATAAAGTGACTCTAGTTAATAATAATGTGTTAATATATTCTAAAAATAACTTTAAAAAGAAAATTTCAAATGTCTTACCATAAAAAATAATAGGTGAATGAAGTAATGGATATGTTATTTAGCTTGACATAATGATGTCACATGGCCTACATACATTAAAACATATGTTGCACACCATAAATGCATACAATCATGATTTGTCAATTAAAAATATCAATAAAAAAGATAATTCATTCTCCAAAATTGTTTTACTAAATATTAAAAATAAATAAATCATCAATAATAAAGAAAATGGTGCAAATGCTATTCATAAAATTACAATCACTGTGATCACATTAAGAGTTGTAGGATTAAAAATTTTTAAATCTCACAAACTTAACACGGAATAACAAAGGAAGGCCAGGAGAAATGGCTAATGCCTACAATCCTAGCACTTTGGGAGGCTGAGATGGAAAGATTGCTTGAGGCCAGGAGGTCGAGATCAGCCTAACCAAGAGCAACACACAGTTCTCTATAAAAAATATAAAAATTAGCCAAGTGTGGTGGTATGTACCTATAGTCTCTAGTTACTTGGAAGACTGAGGCAGGAGGATCAACTGAACCCACATAAAATGAGCTCTGAGCTACCACTGGACTCTAGCTCAGGCACAAGATCAAGACCCTGCCTCACAAAAAAAAGGCAATTTTTAAAAGAATACTAAGAGTAAACAAACCAAAACATGCAGAACAATATGAAACTTAACATTTTAAAATGATACATACATACACATATACTAAAAGTAAAAAAAATAAAAAACATACATATACAGGAATAATAATCACTAACTTCAAAATAGTGTCCAAATTGATATCATGGAATGGGAGAACAACATTACTGGGAAATTAAAAAATGGAGGCACAAACACATTTTTAATGACTTTCTTTTTAAGGTGGGATATTCATTTTATGTTTCTGTGTCTGACATTCCTCATAATAAAAAGAAAAAATAACACTGATCTACCACAGACAGAATAGAATGATAAATGTTTTCTTGTCATGAATCTATTTACTAATCAAAGGTATTAAAATGTTTTATCATGTAACCACTATGAAGAAGAGTATGGGGGTTTCTTAAAAAACTAAAAATAGAAATAACATATGACCCAGCAATTCCACTGTTAAATATATATCCAAAGGAAAGGAAATCAATATATAAATAAGATATCTGCACTCCATGTTTATTGCAATACTATTCACAATAGCAAAGGCACAGAATTAACCTAAGTGTCCATCAAAGGATGAATGGATAAAGAAATTCTGGTCCATATACACAATAGAATATTATATAGCCAAAAAAGATTGAAATGCTTCCATTTGCAACAATACAGATGGAACTGGAGAATATTATATTTAGTGAAATAAGCTAAGCACAAAAAGATAAATATCATGTCTCACTCATGTGTGGGAGGTAAATATTCAAACAACCAATCTCATGGAGATGGAGAATAGAGTGATGCTTGATGGAGACGGGATAGGGGAGAAAGGATAAAATGGAGATGGTTAAGGGGTACAAAAATATAGTTACATAGAGTCAAGAATATTTGATAGCAACAACAAAGTGACTATAGACAACAGTAAGTTATGGTATATTTTAAAATAACTGGAACAATGGAATTGGAATGTTCCTAGCATCAGAGTAGATGACAAAGAGGGCTGACACAGGACGCAGAGGATTGATGATTGGGTTCAGGCATTAAAATAAACACACCTTAAAGGGGCTAATAACTGCAGGCAAGACCAAGATTCTAGGGTCATGGTGGCCATCTCTGTCACCTTACTTGAACTTTGGTTAATTACAATATCATTTACATTGCAATTTTAAAATTTCTCAGCCCTTGAAATCACATAATATTTTTAAGAAAACCATATAAAGTACGAAAATGGGAGGGAACCCAATTCTAGGAACTACTTATCTGAATTCTTAGTAAAATATTACCATGGGAACTTAGAGAGTCTCTAACAGCCAATAAAGATAAAAAACAAGATATTGATCATTTCACTTCTTTTAGTAGACAATGACCAGATCAATTAATTAAGTCAGTGGTACCACTATAATTTTCTTCTAATCCTTCCCTTCTCAACCCACTAATTTTGCAGGACTTAAAAGATGAGAGATAGTTAAAAATTAAAATACAGATGATAAGTACTTGGATTAAAATTACAATGACAAAGGAAGGGAATACTTAAGAGATACAATAATTTCAGCCTGAGGGTAAAGGTGGAGAAAGAGAGAGAATAGGATGAGAGAAGGAATAAATTCTCCTTCCTCTTCCAAACTTTCATGTAGAAAAGTAGATTAAACACATACAGCCTATCACTGGCCCATTTTTCATTCTCTATAAATGTCAAAAAACAACAATGAGGACAATTTTTTTAGTTTTACATGAGATAAGAAAGTTTGATAAGGAATACTTGAACATAAAACAATTCTAGTCCAGTGTGTTCTATAATAGCACCCCCAACTAGTCTAAATAATATGTGCAAATATTTCAAGATAATTTAAATTCTTTTCTAAAATCCTAGAAAGTCATTTCCTCCCTAAATATCCATCTCTAATAGGTTAATATATATTACCAAATAAAACATGTCCTCTAACCAGTAGTTCTCAAACAAGGGTGACTTCATCACCCACAACACATGTGGCACCATGTGGAAACATTTTTTTGTTGTCACATCTCAAAGAGTGCTACTGATATCTCACCAGTAGAGGTCAGGGATGTTGCAAAAATACGCAAAATGTATATGTTTAAGAGAGAATTATCTGATCCAAAATGTCAATCATGCCACTACCAAAAATACCTGCTCTAAAGGAACACTGAACATTATCATTTGTCTTTTTAATTTTATTTACTGTTAGAATCACTGTGTAGCCATCAGTTATTACAGTCTGTCAAGATAATAAGAAAGACACTATTTAGTGAAATCCCAGAGGAAATATAGTCATAGCACAAACAGGAAGATAAAGATCAGGGAGAATACTTAGTGGTTATGTTTAATATAATCCACTGCAGCTGATGGCTCAGAAAGAAATAAGTTGCTTCAAAAATGAAACTGGCAGTATCACTGCAAAGAAATCAATTTATTTATAATCTGGAACTAACAGGGTTTTCCCTCTTAAAGCAGTGGATTTCCTTCAACTATCAAAACCAAGCATTAGATCACTTGAACCCAGGAGTTCAAGACCAGCCTGAGTAAGAGTGAGACCCCCGTCTTCACCATAAATAGAAAAATTAGCCAGGCATCTGTGGCACATGCCTGTAGTTCTAGCTCCTCTGGAGCCTGTGGCAGGACGATCACTTGAGCCTGGAAGTTTGATGGTGCTCTGAGATAGACTGATGCCACATGACTGTAGCCTGGGCAACAGAGTGAGATGAGAGAGGGAAGAGAGAAGAAATATAGAAAAGAGAGGAGAGAGGAAGGAGAGAGTGAAGGGGAGAATGGGGGGAGAGAAGGGAGAGAAAGGGAAGTAAAAAGAGAGGAGAGGGAAGGGGAGAGAGAAAGAGAGAGAAAGAAAGAAAAAAAGAGGGAGCGGAAGGAAGGAAAACCTTGGGCTCCAAAAAGCAAAGTTTAAAAAAAATTAAATGAGAAAGAAAACATAGTATATTGCCTTGTCTAGTGGAATGAAATCTGCACAACTAACACTAAAACTGTATTAATTCTCCTATTTACAAATTAAAATACTTAAGTGTAGAAGGAAGTGCTTTAAATCTAAATAGAATAAAAAGCCTAATATTTGGTTTGAGGAAATAGGCACTCAATAATTATTTACTTCAACAGTTTGAAAAAGTAAAAATTACCAGGAAACTTTAATTATTTTCCCATGTTCATACCACTGCTGAGCTTCTAAGCCTAAATTTCAGAAAAAAAGTTTGATCAACTACTGAGTTTAAAAGATCTCCTACTGCTTTTATCTTTTAGTAAAGCTACTGTCTACAAAGACCTCCCCCAAGAATCATGGAGTATGAACTATAGGATTGCTCATGTCTGGATGCTTGTATCCCAGCCTGCATTCATTACTTCACCCCATTAACATTCCAAGCTGGGAGTCCTTTGCCAGTTTTATGAGGCGAAACCACAAAATGTCAGGTTAACAAAATCCTCACACAGTAATTTCACCTTAAAATACTGCCTGCCAAAGACTTGCTTCCAAGATATTCAATAAATCACTAACTCTTTAAAGCAGGTTACAAGTTAAATAAATGCAAAATTTAGCATCAGAGCACAATCAAGATTAATCAAAATACAAGCTAATTATTTCGAATAAAGAGTACAGTAGTATGATTTCAAATATACCTAGTAGCCCATCTCAGTTTTTATGTGCTTGAAGGTATATTTAACAAAAGTCTCTATCACTCCCATTTCCAATCATTTAGATACTTGATTTTAGACAACATGATATTATAAAAAGTTTCTGGGGCATGAACACACTTGATACATTTCTGTATCTGCCACCTATTATCCACGTATCTTTGAGATAGTTAACAAACCATCCTGCAATTCTAAGCCTAAGCCTGTTTTCTCAATACAAAAATAAAAAAATTCTTTCTTCATTGGGCTATTCTGATTTTTAAAGATATAAGAAAAAAGCACCAAAAATAATGTCTGGTAATAGTAAGTACTCAGTCCTTTGTTGATATAGAAAATCACCAATTTTAATAATAGCCATGGTTCAAACTCTATATTCTCTAAGGAGATCATTACAATTTCTCATTAACAGTAAACAAGTCATCCAATATGTGTCAATTTGAAGGTAACACTGAGATGTCGCTGGTTACATAACAACTGAATGGTTCATATTCTCTAGACTTTATTTTTATTCAATGATGTTTTTATTGTATCAGGGTAAATCCAAATATACCCTTACACACTAACTATAAGGTATTTTCACAAGTTAGCATTTCAAATGAAGGGAAGAGTGAGGATTTAAGTTACCGTATATACTCGAGTATAAGCCGACCCGAATATAAGCCAACCCCCTTAATTTTACCCTAAAAACTGGGAAAACTTAGTGACTCGAGTATAAGTCAAGGTGGAAAATGCAGCAGCCACTGGTAAATTTCAAAAATAAAAATATATACTCAAAACAATTACAATAATTGAGGAATCAGTAGGTTAAATGCTTTTCAATATTTATTGCTAAAGAAAAACTGTAAACTAGCAACAACAA
>CAUYPK010019639.1:0-67471 GCA_963574355.1 Loris lydekkerianus
CACAATAACTAAGAAAATGCCAGGAAGGCTATGTTAACCAGTGTGATGAAAATGTGTCAAACGGTCTATAAAACCAGTGTATGGTGCCCCATGATTGCATTAATGTACACAGCTATGATTTAATAAAAAAAAAAAAAAAAGAAAGAAAGTCCGGTGTTTGGGTCTCTTTATCTTTATAAATATTTGTATGAAAACTCTGTCTCTTATCATCATTAGATTCATCCAGCCCCAGAGAAAGGTCTTGATAGGCACTATGATTTTGCTGGGTATGGCAGCTGCATGTCAGGAGTTGGGCTCCTCACGGGCACAGCCTTGCCTGTGGGCTCCCATGGTGGAGGGGCTCTCTCTGCGTCTCACTTGGGTAAGGGCAGAGGGCGAGCTGACAGTCCCATCCCCAGAGGGCTCCAGCCTAGGGTCCTAGCTGGACTAGGTAGAGTGCTTCTCTTCAGTAGGCGAAACCAAAGAGCCACAGAGGAGCTAGCACTGTGGTTTACGAGGGCAGATAGAGGGTGGATCCAGAGATACATGAGTGAACAACAGACACAAGCAGGGAGACCCACCGCTGACAGGTGTCACCACTAGGCCAAAAAGGTTGGGCAGAGATAATAAAGCAAAGTGAGCTAGGTCAGAGGTTTAAAATGGGTCCCATGGCCACGAGAGAGCTCCAGAAGTCCATCTTTAAGGGGCATGACTACAGATAGAGACTATTGCTGCTAGGTGAAAAACCGCCCCCAAATGCAATGGCTTGATATGATTATTATTTATTTTGTGTCATGTGCCTGTGCAAAGGCTGGAGGTGGGCTAATCTGGGCTGGGCTTGGCTGTGGAGACTCAGCTTCAAGTGTCTTTCAGCGTCCTGGGACCAGGTGAGGCTGGGCATGTTCTTCTCATGGCAGTGGTTGTGTGCACAAGAACACGCCCCAGTGCACAAACACACCTCAAGGCCCCGATTGTGTCATTGCTACTAACAATCCATTGGCCAGACTGAGGAAGACGTGGCCAAACCCTATGTTGAAGAGGAGGGAAGACTACACAGTCCCATGGCAGAGGGTGTGAAGACAGAGGTGTGAGCAGTCAGGGCCAATCAGCCACAGTGGTCTCTGTGAGGATGTGCAGGGGCAGATACCTGGTAGACTTCAGAGAAAAGAACAAATCACTTCCATTGTTTTCTTTTCTTTCTTTCTTTTTTTTTTTTTTTTTTTGTTTGTCTTTGTATTGATACTAATCTACTTTGTTGTTCAATTCATCCTTAATGAAAATGCCTGTTTCCTTGGAATGTGATCAAGAGGCTCCATTAAAACTTATCTTTGTGCTGTTTTCATGTGTGTCATTTATAATGTATCTGTACTAAAATGGACTCCACTAAGGAAGTCAGCCCTTCAACTAAAAAATGTAGAGATCAGGAAAGACCACCATGTTCATCCCAACGCCATGCCTCCCCCGCCAGCTCCTCTGAAGTGCTATGCCTCTCATTCCTGGGTGCGTCCATTCATTCACTTGCTTGTTCTGCAGCCAGTTTGTGGGCACCTTCCTTGTTATAGGTACTGTTGTAAAGCCTGGAGGTATGACAGGGAATAAGGCTCACATTCTAACTGAGGGAGCATAAAAGATAAACAAAAATAGGTATACAATGATCTTAGATTCTGATATGTGCTATGAATTTTTAAAAAGCAGAATAAACTATGATAAGGCATATGTATCCAGAGGGGTTAATGGTGTTGGTGGAGTTCCTTTGGATGAGGGGTAGGGCCAGGTGCTAGGAAACAGAAGGACCCAGCTCTGAGCAGTGCCCAGGGAATACGTCCTATGCCGAAGGTCTAATGAGTGTGACACGGATCTAAGGCACAGGCAGGACCAGATCATGTGTGCCGGCATGGACCATGAGTCTGAATAGTCTAAAACACTAAAGTGAGGTTGCTTTTAGAGGATATAAGGTGAGGGTGACACACAATCTGATTGACATTTTAAAAGGCAATGACAACTGAGTGGAAAAATGGATTGAAAGGTGGCTTGAGTAGAACTGAGGGACACAAGCTAGGAGACTGTTATAGTAACCTATGTGTGTTAGTTAAGGCAACTTTAAAACTTCAGCAAAAGTTCACACAAAAGTTCAATTTATGGTGGGGGAAGGTCTGCTCCATTCAGTCATTTAGGGCTCAGGCTAATAGAGCCTGTTATCTCCAACTCATTGCTTCCAAGACACCTTGATGGTCAACTTCCCGTCCATCACCAAATCTGGTGGGCAATTTATCTCTCCTGCAAGCTGTCCTTCTGATGCCCAAATATCCTTGCTCAACCTTCTCCTTACACAGAATACACTGCCCTCTTCCATGAGAACATGGATTTCAGGATGGCTTGTTATGTGGCCCCCATCAAGCCTACTTGTGGCTCTGTTGGTCTATTGGCACACGGTTCATAAGTTATTTACATCTGCCTTCTCCCCTTACACTCAACATCTAATAGTGGAGGGGGTATGGGATTAGACACAGCAGTCACTGCCCACCGTGACTGCAAATTTTTTCCAATGAGGCATTTTGAGGTTCCTCTGCTGTAGCTGCTGCGGAAGTTCCCTATTTAAAGGCTGAATCAGCTAGCTGGGAAGATCCCACTGTGCACTGTTTCTGTGGCCCCTGCCCTTACTTTCTGGGGGACCGTTCTCTGCCCATTACTGTTGTGGGACACTTCTCAAACAGGTGTTGGTAAGAATGCACTTCATTCAGACCATATACCTTTTCAATCCTGCTTGTGCACTCAGGAGGGTCCACACAAGTATTTTAAAGATCAAATACTCAAAGTTTGCTTTGTGTTTGCTTATTTGTATCTTTTTGGTCTAGACTGATGGTTTGGGGGTTTTTTTGTTTGTTTTTTGAAGTGGAGTCTCACTATGTCGTCCTGGGTAGAGTGCCATGGCATCACAGCTCACAGCAACCTTCAACTCTTGGGCTTCTCTTGCCTCAGCCTCTCAAGTAGCTGGGACTATGGGCACCCACCACAAGGCCTGGCTATTTTTTATTGTAGTTGTCATTGTTGTTTAGCAGGTCCTATCCTCCGTGTATGTGGCTGGTGCCTTAGCCACTGTGCGATGGGCGCGGAGCCCTCATGGTCCTTTTGATAGTATAATTCATTTAATAACATAGTAGACTTCTAATCAATGCATTTGCTTCTAATTAGTCCCCTACCCCCAATAGTCATACATAAAGTCTTTTTCTAGATGTAATTCTCAATTCTTATTTATTTCATTTTTTCATTACCTTCCTTCTTATGACTTAATAGTAGCTACCTTGAGGTCAGGCTTGGGTGGTATATTAGTCAGGTAGGGTTACCATAACAAAGTATCACAGAATGAGTGACTTAAATGGCAATATATCTATATCTATATCTATAATCTATCTATCTATACATATCTTACAGTTCTACAGGCTGGCTGGCTGAGATCAAGGTGTTGGTGGGTTGCCTTTCTACTGCAGCCTCTCTCCTCAGCTTGCCGATGGCCACCTTCGTGTGGCTTGTCCTTGTGTGACTTTCCTGTGTGTGTGTGCATGCCTAGAATCTCTCCCTATTCTTGTAAGGACACCAGTCATCCTGGATTAGGGACCCACTGTTATGGCTTCATTTAACTTTTATTACTCCCTTAAAGACGGTATTTATAAATGTAGTCACCTTGAGAGTTAGAGCTTCAATGTATGAATTTTGGGGAACACATTTGTAACAGGTATGGAGACTACATTTTTAATATGGGCTCTGCCCTCAGTTTCTTTGTTTGTAGAAGAAAGTGGATGGAGGCATTGCTTTTCCTATTTTCCAGTATCTCGGATAAAAGACTTTTATGGGAGATAATGCAATCACAGATATACAAGGAGAATCAGGAGATTACAGTGCTAAGGAAATCAGGAAGGATGAAAACTTCTAGAGGATACGGGACACACAGGGTGAAAGGCTTTCAAGCCTTCTTTGGGTTCCTGTTGGGACACAGAGCTGGCCCAGGTTGGGAGGTGGGTGTCAGAGCATCACGTGGGAGTTGAGTTGAGCACCAAGCCTTTGAGAGTACCTCCCAGCTACTGGGAGGGAGGGAGGGAGCCATTTTTAGGTGGTATGCTTAGAGGGCTGGCCAGATTTATGTCATGGTCTGAAGTCTCATATTTATGCAAAGCACAGAACTGAAGTGACTTAGGGGGAAAATGCAACTTTGAGGAACCAGCAAAAAGGCAGAGATTCTTCTTAGCATCTCTCTGATTCAACAGTGTAAAGACAGGCTTCCTGGACAGAGGATGAGGAATACAGAATATCTTGTTATATCTTTGTTTTCTAATTACCTTTGATGGCAGCTGTAGCAGAGAGGGCTAACTAACCATTTGAGATGTGTGTTTCCCTTCCACAGAGTTGCTTTTGAGAAGTTACTGCCCAGATGTTTACTAAATTTTCCTGCCATTTTGAATCTGGAGAGGAACATGCAACTAGTTCTGAGTAGTTCTGAGAATTATATATGAGCAGATGTGAAGTATGTCATTCTTCGGTCAAGGCGGCTAAGTGTCTGATGCGCTATTATCATGAACTCTCTTTGTCTTTGGTGGTGACCTTGGATTCCAGGTGTTGAGATGGTTTCACAAGAAGTAGGGGGAAATGCTGAGAGGGGAAATGCCCCACCAGGAACATCTATCTTGGACTTTGCATGAACAAAAGTTTTAAAAAGTAAAATAAAAATGAACTTATTGTGTGCAGCTATGGGCATTTGGGGTTTATTTGTCACTTTCCCCAACAGATAGAAGAAGTGATACTACTTTTCTATTTTTGATTGTGGTCTAAGTTTCTTTCAAAATTAGTTTATTTAAATAAGAAAATGAGTGTATCTAAAGCATAGTGTTATATGACTAATAGTATGAATATACACATATAAGAAAACCTTTTTTTTTTTTTTTTTTTTTTAATGACTGAGTTTGGCAGCACAGGCCTGTAGTGAGCACAAATGTTCTCATGTCAACTCTGAGAAAATGGAGAAAATTACGAGATGAGAGAATTTAAGAAGCAAAGAGTTGTTAACAGTTTAGTGTTTCTTGGGGTTCTGAAGGGAGACAATGCTGATGGTGTCAGAGTAAGGGATATTTCAGCATAAGAGGCAGAATTAAACTTAGAGTGAAGTGATGTGATTCCACAGCCTATAGAATTCACATAGTAATCAACGGTCTACCGGGTGGATGTGCCCCCCCCCCCAAAATGCTTAGTGAAGCTTGCATATTGTTTTTAAAAAGATCATCCATGATTTTCTAATCTGAATAATTTACATAAAAATCAGAATTCCTGTTTCTCTTGAAAAATCAAAGTATTTGGCTAATACGGGTCACTGTCCTCCCTGGAAGGCTTTAACTGACATTAAGAAGCAATGCCTCCTGTAAATGAGGACTTTCTCCACAGTCTTCACCACTCCTTATTGTCTTCCTGACCCTGAGGTCAAATGACAGTGGCCACACGGCACTTACTCTGATACTTTATTTGGGAGGAGGATTATTTCTCTGTTTCCATGCTTCTATTGAAAAGAAAAACAAATTGTTAAGAAAAAGGGCCATGTGTTTCAAGAAAAATTAGAGAGAACCTTTTGTTTTTTTTTTGGTTGGCAGAAGTTAAAAATGTTCTAATGAGCTTAATATGCAAACAAACAATTCTTTCTATATTGAAAGAATACAACTGAAGACACCATTTAAAAAAAAATGGTTAAAACTTTAACCAGCTGATGGGAAAATATGTGTGATGAAGAGCTTAATGAACTGAAAAGGAAGTGAAATCAATGCAAGTTTGTTTCTGAGTGCCAAGAAAATAAGCAATAATGTAGTGAAAGCAAATAGACATATTTGATCTGCACCACTCATTTGAGTAACTTATTCAGCCTTCTGGATGTTTGAGTTTGTGCCCATTGGCCATTGGAAGCACAGCAGACCTTTGAAACGTCTAGGGAAATGGAATGCAAACGCAGATTAGGGCAGAGCTGAGAAATGTGATGATATCACCTGAGTCTTTCCCCTGCCTTCCCTTCATTTGCCTTCTTTTTGCCCTTCCCCTCATCCTCTGCCCACTCTAGAGGTCTGAAAGCCCCCAGTCCTTCCTCCCTCCAGCTTTGGACTTCTTCTGGCATTGAGAATGGTTAAAGCTGTCTCCTTCCTATTGCACATGGCTTTCAGCAGATGGTTGCTGAACCCGCGTCACAGGTACAACTCTCCAAGGACCATGTATACAAAGGCAAAATAGTAACTCCCTCCTATACATTCCCTCCAGCTGAATATGGAGATCAAGAGGAAATAGACTTATAAAGAGGGAAGGAATTTTAAATGAAAGGGATATTTAAAAAAGGAGGAAGAAAGAAATATTGATGCAGTATAAATCCCACAGTCTCATCATGACACCAATTGCCAAAACAGGCCAAGATCACTGAAAATGTCTGCTGTATATCTTAAGCATCATTTATGTAATATATAAAATGGAATATTGGGAAGATCTGTGGTTTCAGAGCCAAGGCAGACTCAAGTTCAAATCCTGGTGCCACCGTCTACTCCCCATTGACTTTCTGCAAGTTTTTTCTATTTTGGAGGCTCAGTTTTCACATCTGTAAAATAGAAGTAAAATTGCTTACCTTATAAAAAGTTGGGAATCAGAATGAGATCATATGCGCAGAGCCTGGCACAGAGTGGCTGCTCTGGGAACGTTAAGTGTGTTCCACAGCTCAGTTTCATTGAAATCATTGAGTTAGATGATCTCCTTAGGGCAGGTATACCTGGGCCCAGAATCCCCCCAGGCTACACCATGATAACAGAAAAATGTGGGGACACCACACTAAATGACAAACATCAAACCTGTACTGAAAAATCTATATTCACTTCTCTCGCAGGAATATAATAATTGTTTTGCTGATATCGGGAAAAGAATGACGCAGGTGGAGTGTGGCTGACCTGAAACTGCAGTTCTTTGTGACCCAGGGTTCTGGACAAGAGTAAGTAAAGCTACATTTTGCCAGGAATCTTACTATTAGAGTAACATTTTGCTAAGCATTTTATTTGATTTATTTTTATTTTATTTTGAGCCACAGGCGCCACCCACAAAGCATTTTAGAGATATGATCTCATGTAGTTCTCTGAACCCCTCTGTGCGATGGGCATTATTATTCCTGTTTTACAGATAAAGAAACTGAGGTTTATAATTAAGTAACTTATTTGTGGTCACACAGGTGGTAAAGGGTGAAGCTGGAGGTTCAGTGCAGGACAGTAGAGCCTTTGCTCTTCACCACTGTGGCACCTCCGTCCTGAAACTCTGTGTGGGATTCTCCCCTTTTCTGGATTCCTGTTTCTCCATCCCATCTCTCCCCTTCTCATTGGGCCTCCAGCCTGACTAGGTTGTTCTGGAGATGTCACTGGGATCCCAATCTCATATTGGGCCTCCATGGACCATCGGCATTGTCTACTACCCATCTTGAGAATGCTTCCTGGAGTTCCCCTTTCCCCATCACTGCCAGTGATCTGATCACGGGACTCCTGACACCTCACACCTGACCTGGCACATATCCAGTGCCCAGTATACCTTAGGCACATATCTGATTTTACTACCCCAAAGTGGGGAATGTTCCCCAATCTTATCTCAAAAAGCATGCCTTTGATAAATTTCTTTTAACAGATATTTCTCCAAAGAACGTACAAAAATGGCAGAGAAGCATGTGGAAGGTGTTCACCATCACTAGAGGATCATTAGGGAAATGTAACTCAAAACCACAGTGAGATACCACCTTGCACCCATTAGGATGGCAACTTCCAAGAGGCAGAAAGGAGTAAGTGTTGAGCAGAATGTAGAGAAATCGGGACTCTGGTGCATCACTGGTAAAAATGCAAAATAGTGCAGCTGCTGTGGAAATAACATGACATTTTCTCAAAAAATTAAAAAGTAAAATAGTTACCATAAGATCCAACAATCCTACTTTCTGGGTATGTGTAGGTCACTGTGAAAGGTTTTTTTTTTTTTTTTTTGCAGTTTTTGGCCTGGGCTGGGTTTGAACCCGTCACCTCCGGCATATGGGGCTCTGGCCATAGAAATATGTTGTACATATGAATATTATTCAGCCTTAGAAAGGAAGAAATCTCTGATCGATGCTACCACATGGATGAGCCTTGAGGACATTTGCTAAGTGACATAAGGCAGTCACAAAAAGAGAATACTGTATGATTCCATGTATATGCAGAACCTAAAGCATTAAAATTGTTGTGACATACTGTTAGGATGGAGGTTTCCAGGGGCTGGGGGGAGGAGCGAACGGGAGTTAGTGTTTAATGAACAGGCAGAGTTTCGCTTTACAAGAAGAGAGTTCTGGAGATGAATGATGATGGTGTTTGCACCATGATGTGAACCATGCATTTAAAAATAGTGAAGATGTTAAATTGGGAAAAAAGGTATGCCTTTTCGACCTACGAGCCTGATCATTTGTTCTCTTTTCAGAGCCTTAGCTTATTTAGTATACCATTTGACAATTAAAGGTTACACTTAATCTGTCTTGTTAAGGAAGTCAGTCGTGTATGCCCCGAAGCCCAGGAGGGAAAAATGCCATGGTATGATTGTTTCATTATATAACACTTCACACAGCACCCAAGAGGAAATGGCTCCAGGAGAAAGATAAAAATACTTTCTGAGACTGGGAAAAAAAAAAAACCAAAACCAAAATAAAACCCTGCTGCTATCTCCTTTTCCCCCATTACTTCAAATCCAGATGGGCAAAGTGAGTAATTAAATTTAAAAAAAAATTTCCTGGTGTTATTTAAAGTGAACTTGAACAACAACAGAGCAGTGCCAACATGAACAGCATGGTATACAAGTCGGTGTGTTGGGTTGTGTCACCCAAGTGCCTACGATTGCATCCGATTTCCCGCACAGTCTAGACTCTGAGAGTGAAGGTTGTTTTTAGTTTTTTTCCTCTTTTCTGTGCCAAAAGGATTAAAAACTAGCTTCGCTCAGAAACGGTCTTTCACCTTCCTTCTCCACTGTGCAAACAGCCTTATATGGTACACAGCGTCAGACGAGAGCTGATTTGGGGAAGCCCAGCGATGGTTTAATACCTGCGCACTCAGACACTAACCCAGGTGCCTCGGTAGGTGGGTAGCAGACAGATAAAGAGAAGATGACAAATGAACAGTGATGGGCACACGGGGAGATAGACCTACGTTCCAAAATTGCGATCCGCGTCAGAGCCTGGGCACCCTGGGAGGGCCTTCCTTAACTCTTTCCTGGTCTGGTTTTTACATTGCTCCCCTATTATGCTTTCATCACGGACCTGACAGTGATTCTGTTGGCAGATTAAAAAGAACTATAAAGAGCCCACTTTTATAGACTGTGGTCTAGAAGGGCCAAGGCTAGCCTTGCTGAGAGGTGTGTGTGCACTTATTACCTGCCCCTTACTAGAATAGATTCAGAAGGGTACAGGCGTGAGTGACACACAATTCCACCAACAGGAAATTAAGAATCCAGTGACATAGAAGACAGGCTCATAAATAGGCCACCATGTTCCAGGAGTTGCTAATCCAGCTCCCAAAGGAACTGGGCAAGTTGGTGTGAGTAGACGGACTGAACTAAGTCAGACCCCCTGCTAATCATTGTCCGCATGCCTCTCTGAAGGGACACGTTTGTTGCCATGGAATAGGGCAGTGGCAAGATGGCTAGATCATCTAATTTTTAAAGAAAAAAAATGTGGCTGTGTGCCTATATGAAATTTCTAATTACTGATATTTTGCCAACTAATTGCATAAAAATGAAATCGACGTGTGCAGGCCAAATGTAATGCAAAGGAAGACTAGGTTCAGGCAGTAGTTCCAGAAACAATCTCCGATAGCTTAAAGTATTAAAAACTATACAGGAGTATAGGGGAGAGAAGAGACAGAGGCAGGAACAAAATTCCATGAAGTTTGGGGAAGGGTAGTTAGGGAGAACTTCACAGTGTGATGATATCTGATACCGTGGCAAGTAAAAAAGTGGACGGGAAGGCATTTCTGGCAAAAGGAGCAACCTGTTCCAAAGCTCAGTGAAATGAGCAGAGGGTGATGAGTGTCACAGGGCAGAGACTGGACCCTACCGGCCATCGCAATGTTTCCTATCCTTTGTAAGCTACTGAAACTCATGAGAGTTCAGTATAAGAGATCATATGGGCAGATAGGGCAGAAGTGAGGTTAGGCCTTGTATGAGATCTCTGTGCAAATCTTGGGAGAAACCTTTTGGACAGGAGGTGGTGGGAGGGACACAGGGGAGAAAGTATTTCTGGGCTCTTCCCTGATTGCAGTCCCTGGGTAGGGACAGATGTGTCTATTTATTTGTCCAAGGTGGATCGTGTCTGCCCTACTAACTGCTACCAGAAAGGCAAATATACACACATCTGGAAAAAGTCAGGGCCACAGAGGGGCAGCATGCAGAAGGTGTATATTCTCAGGATGCAACCATCACATGTAGCTGGTAGAGTGGAGAGGGGACTCCATCTGGCCATGAGTTAAAGGTAAGCTGGGGGCAGCTTCAAATGTTTCATAAGCCCCAGGTATATGTATTTGAGGAAAAATAGAGGGGAAGGCATTATTTCATCTATGTATGAAATAAGTCTGTTTTTGTAGTGAGAGTCACAGAAACCCCACATGTAAAAGATATCACTGTGTGGTCACATTTTCTCCACCATCACTTGTAAATCAGCAGCAGTTTACTTGGCCCTGTGGTATTTTGAGCACAGAACTTAGTAGTGGGATCCCTTCATGAAGACTAACTGCCCTGTAGAATTATATCCCTTCCAAAGGAAGATGAGAACATGGACCACATTTTCCCCTGTTACCTAATGCACAAACAATATTGTTCATTCAACTCAATCATTCAACATTTATTGAGAGCCAGGCCCTGGGCTCTGTCCTGGGAACACAGACATAAGTAAAATATGACCCCTCCCTTGAAAGAGCTCCCATTGTGGGTCATTTGCTTGCTGCTTATCAGCAGAACTTCAGGCACTCAACTTTGTTCAGAAATTAATAACCGGAGTGGTCTTGCAGTCTCCTCTCTTCATCTTGTAGGCACGTGGAGCACCCCAAATTTCCACACCAGGAAGCAGGTGAATGGGAACCCTCTCGTGCTGCAGGTGAGAGAGTAAAATGGTGTGTCCACCGTGAAAACAATGTGGGGCAGCTCCTCAGATAATCATGAGCAGAAGTACCAGGTGTTCCAGAAATTCTACTTCTGGGTGTATCCTCAAAAGAATTGAAAGTAGGGCCTTGTGGCTCGGCGCCTGTAGCTCAGCAGCTAGGGCTCCAGCCACATACACCAGAGCTGGCAGGTGCGGTTCCAGCCTGGGCCTGCAGAACAACAATGAGAGCTACAACAAAAAATAGCTGTGGTGGGCACCTGTAGTCCCAGGTATTCGGGAGGCTGAGGCAGGAGAATCTCTTGAGCCCACGAGTTTGAGGTTGCTGTGAGCTGTGATGCCACAGCACTCTGCTGAGGGCAACATAGTGAGCACACCTATGATCCTAGCAGCTTGTGTATGTTCCACTCACACAGTGGAATATTACTCAGCCTTTAAAAGGCAGGAAATTCTTACCCATGCCACAACATGGATGAACCTTGAGGAAACCATGCCAAGTTAGATAAGCATGAGTCCACTTAGATGAGGCACCTGGATTAGTCAATTCATAAAGACAGAAAGTGGAATGGTGGTTGACAGGGGCTGGGATGAGGCAGAATGGGGAGATGTTGTTTACTGGCAGCAATTTTAGTTTTGCCAGATGGAAAGAATTCTGAAGACTGGGGCACAAGAACATGAATGCACTTAACCCTACTGAACTATGCGCTTAAAATGGTTAAGAAGACAAATTTTAGGTATGTGTATTTTACCATAATTAAAAAAGTAAGAAAGCAAGCCTACCATCAGACAAAGCTCTGCTACCGCACACTGAAGGAGTGCCACAGTTGGGGACTGCCGTGCCACAGCCTGCCTAACTTTCAGCAGGGTTAGCCAAACCTTTGGGTGCAGGGGAAAAGCTTTTTGCAGTCTGGCCCAGCTGGCTTGATGCCCCCTGCTGTCCTCTGCCACTGTCCAGCCATACTGGGCACACTGGAAAAACCAGCCACTCTGGTTTATTAACGAATCTTTGTTCACATTGGAAATGGGTTAAGAATCTCACAGAGGAACAGGAGGGCTAAGCTGTAGGAAGAGACAGCTTTCTCTCTAGCAATTATTCCAACTGTTGCTTACCAGTGAGAAAGTACTTGTGCTGTGTTCTCAGAGAGAGAGTTAGACTGACTGAGCTGCATAGGACTCATCCCAAACCCTGGGATGCTTAACGCTTCTGTAAATTTCTACCATGTCTCCCTGACTTTTCCCATCTCACCCCACAGAAGCCTGGTCGTTAGGGATTATGTCCATTTTATAGATGAAAATACTGAGGCTTCACTGAGAGAAGGGATGAGCCCCACGTCACACAGCTAATAATGGCAGGGACTCCTCGTCTGATGCTCATGCTTCTGTTCCCAAACTCAAGGGTAATTAACCATCACCTGGAGGGCTTGTTAGGCATGGGATTCTACCCTTACCCCCAATTTTTGAGTTCATAGGGCGAGAATGGAGCCAGAAAATTTGTTTTTCTAAGAAGTTCCCAGGGGATAACCAAGGCTGCTGGTTCCAGGGACCACATTTTGTGCCCCACTGACCTACACCACAGCTGCCTCGTCCTCTAGCCAGTTTCTCCTCCCAGAAATAGGAGCCGGCCTGGCGCTTCAATCTGAGCCTTGGTATTCTGATCTACACAAAACAGTTTCTTACAACATCACTATCAGACAAGACCAATCTGACGTGGACGTTCTTTCCTCAGTATCAGCAGTTCCCAAATTTGAGTGTGCCTGCACATGGCTGGAGGGCTTGCTTCCTGACAGCGACACCCAGAACAAAGCCTGGCTTCCTTACAGGCTCCCCCAAATTCCACAAGCCTGACCCTTTACTAAGTCTAGCACCCTCTTACTGAGCTGCCCGTGATTCCCTGTAGCACATGTTCTCTTTTCCTCATTGACTAACAGTGTTTACAGGTATCTTCCTGGTAGACTCCAACTTCACAACTCCTGACATCCCAAACTTGCCAATCAGGGGAGACAAAAAGAGGGAGGGGATGTGGATAAACTTCTATACTTTTTCTGTCCCTTTCACGGACACTTGAGGATGAAGGGGTGAGCATCTCCTTCACCAACAGTTACCTGGTGAACCCCACTATTGAGGAAGGCTTTCCATTTCTTCCCGCCAGCTGGTCCCCCTCTGCACGGACCTCAGGTGATAGGGAAGTCTCAGCTCCCTCTTTGTGCTCCTTCAGACTTCACCTGCTTGGTGTCCCTACCTGGTCCTGTTGTTGGTATCCAATCTCTTGAGAAAATCAAATTAAACACTACAACAGAAAGGCTTCTAATGAAGGGAGGTGCAGACCAACAGCAATGCCTAAATCAAGTCCCACCATGCTGACTTATTCAATCAGAGGAAGAAATGAGCAAGGAGAAGAAGGTGGCGGACTGTCCCCAGTGCTGGCAGTTCTTCAGCCATCAGATAGGAGAACTCCAAAGGTAAGGCGAGTACTTTTGTCACAACCACCATCTATAGACTGCCTATGTGCCAGACACCGAGAAAGCGCTTTACACACCAAGCCTTATTCAACTCCCAGAAAAAAACTTTTGCAGAAGACAGTGTTTTCACTACCACTTTGTTCCCAAAACAAAGCAGGACTCAAGGATGCTAAAGATTTGCTTAGGAAAATATAACAAGGTCCGTCTGGCGCCAAATTCCACACACCAAACACTGCAATGTGGCCACCCACCATCCCCAGAAATCTATGCTATTTTAAATGCTCTGGCTAACTACCTAATCACTATTTTTTTCAAAGAACATTTTATTACGTTAACCAAACCTCTACTCTGCAATTAACTCTAATTACACAAGCAATTAAATTGGGAGTAAGATTATTTTGCAGTTCAAAGCTATTTATGCTGACACTAGATTTTCCTCTATCTAATTAATTCTTGTTTCTTGGTTCTAATTGTTATTTAATTAACAGACTTTCTAACTCTACCTGCACACTTTTTAAGTACCATTTTGTCCCCGCACTCATATGTCTATGCATGTCACATCTGCTTTGATAGAATGTCCCAAAGAAGAAAAAGAAAAAACAGCCAATTCCATTGAGCTACTTGAACATTAAGCCTGGTTTGATCAACCTGTTGCTTGAAGGTAGGGAGGGAGTAATTCCAACACAGGGGGTTCATTAATATAACCTATAGTATGTTAAGTACTCCATCTGATTAATTAACTCAATTGCTAATATAAAATCTGGAGTCTTCAGCAGGGTTACTAGAGGTCCTAGTGGTAAAGGATATCTAACTAGAAACAACAATGACAACAACAACAACAACAAATAGCCAGGCATTGTAGCAGGCACCTGTAGTCCCTGCAAGGCTGAGGCAAGAGAATCGCTTAAGCCCAAGAGTATGAGGTTGCTGTGAGCCACAGCACTGCAGTAAGTTATTTCTGGCTGGAATCATGCCAATTTAACATGAATCTGTCAACACCAGCTTTGTCGTTGGCGGTTGGCTCATACCAGTCAGAAACTCTGACTGGATTTGATGAAATTGTAGAGCCTGGTGGTAATTGGAGAGCTAACGTTTGGCTAGTTATGGGCTATGAGTAGACAAAACTTTAATAGACGTTCCTTGGGTGTGATAAGCTTTGAAATCACTGGCTTAACTACAGGTCAACATTTTTCAGAAACTGATCTTACAAATATTATTTTATCCAGGTCTTTATTTTCTGTCTTTAACTTCTTCTGAGTGGATCCCCAGAGACTTATTCCTTTTGTATCCATGACCTGGTCTCTTTGACCCTTCCTCAAAATGCCCCTTCTGGGCCTTAACTGGAATTGCTAAATATTGCAAATATTACACGGAGAATACTTATACTACAAAATTATTGTATATCAAAAATTCAAGTTTACAGGCCTGAGCTACTGGGAAGGCAGAGGCAAGAGAATGGCTTAAGCTGAAGTTTGAAGTTGCTGTGAGCTATGAGGCCATGGCACTCTACCCAGGGTGACAAAGTAAGACACATAAAGAAGGTAAAAGTGTTAAAGAAGGAATAAGTTAAGACATAATAAAATAACTTATTTTTCTTATTTGTAATTGATGTAAAATTATATATAATTTGGGTATCATGGCATATGGATGAGTGAAATGAATGACTACAGTGTTACAAAGGATGGGAAGGAGAATTTGGGAATACTCTGGATTAAGGGGCTCACGGCCCAGGGCCACAGACCCACACTACACATGTTCATGGAGTACAGCGCTATTTGAAGGTAGACTTTGAGTAATTTAAAATATATATTTCAAATCCTAAGTCAACCACTATTTTTTTCAAAAGATAGGAAGAGAAATAAAATGGAATCATATCAAAATTGGTAAAAGCAGGTGGCGCCTGTGGCTCAGTGAGTAGGGTGCCAGCCCCATATACCTAGAGTGGCGGGTTCGAACCTGGCATTGGCCAAACTGCAACAAAAAATAGCCAGGTGTTGTGGCAGGCCCCTGCAGTCCCAGCTACTTGGGAGGCTAAGGCAACAGAGTTGCCTAAGCTCAGGAAGTGGAGGTTGCTGTGAGCTGTGACCCCCCAGCACTCTACTGAGGGCGATAAAGTGACACCCTGAGTCAAAATTAAAAAAAAAAAAAAAATGGTAAAGAGTAAAGAAAATAGATGTTCGTGATCTTTGAGAAGGAATCTCGTGCCTGCAGCCTTTTCCAGCCCTAAGCTGAATTCCACAGAAGGAAGATGACAGAAATTCCACCATCATCTGGAGCAGAGGAACATGTCTTCCCAACCTTCCCTCCATCCCCATGTTTCAGATTGAAACTGTCTGATGTCTTCCAATGTCAATGCTGTCCAAACAACACAGCTGCTTGGAATGTAGGTGAGACAAGCCTCCCCCACCAGTCTCTTCACATCAATGCTCCCTCACACTTCAACCCCATCCAGCAGAGCAAAGTCCATCTCAGGGAAGGGAGGCCCTGCCAAAGAGTTGGGCCTTTGTAAGCTGGAGGGTCATGTTTGGTCTCTGCCTCCATCCTCACCTCTACTTCAGGCCAACTTATGCACTAGACCAAGTAGGACCTATAATTCTTCTGGTCCGTGAGAATGTTTCAATTCCTTTTAAAATCAGAAGGAAAGAAAGACTCTTTAGGTCAAAGACAGTGTTGTAATATAAGATATTAATATATTTGTCTTTTTACCAATGCAGTCATAAAATATAATTTTTAATTTTATTTTTATGACCTCAAAAAGATAGAATGCCCAGGACCTCTGAGGGTTATAATGCAGCCTGCTTCCACGGACAATAAATGCCTCATAGAAATGTTACCACAAGCCTAGACGGAGGTGCCAGTCCTGTGGGAAGGGGGCTCAGACTTGTTCTTATCTGGCTGTGCCTACCTCGTTCCAAGATGCCTGAGATGGGCTTTAAAATGGCTTAAAATGGCTTATAGCCTGTAAACAGCAGAACAGTAAAAATTAAAGAGCAAAGATGATAGGAAAATAAGAGGAGGTGAAGCTGGACCAGAAATGGAATTATAGTAGAAAAGTATGTACCCAAACATCCAGCTCTGAGTTTCCTGACAGCCAAAAAGAAGAGAGAATTCCATGCTTACAAAAAGCCCAGACCACTGCAGTAGAGGCTCACAGCTTGGGAGGAAACCACTCAAGGAGATGCCGGGCAGATTACTGGCTGTGCCCAGAACCAGAAAGTAACTCCTCACCTACCTTCTGAGGAATGTCATCAGACTTCTCAGCACAGCATGCAAGGTCGCCTGTCTGATCTCACCTCTCACTTACATGCTCCTTTACTCAAGATTTCAGCCACCAACCATTGTCAGCTGTGGAGACTTTGTGCCTAGAGTCCTCTCTATCTGACAAGCTCTTCCCTTTGATCATGTCCTTCAGGTCTCACCTCCAAGGTCAAATCTTCCAAAAAGCCCCCCCACCCCACCTCCTAGTTGGCAACTGCCCTCGCACTCGCTTGTTACTCTGACATTGTCTTATTTTATTCTCTTCATAACAACTATTTGACTCTGAAATTGCAATTAATTCATTGTTATCTGTCTCTCCCACTAGAATGGAAACTCCTTGAGACCTTTGCTGACTTATTTTCTTTTATATCTACCTGCATTCTTCTTCATGTCTGAATTCTTCGTGGAATGCAGCAGTAGCGTAGTAAATAATTATGAAATGAATGAATTTAGGAAGGTGAATCCTACTAATCAGAGGACACCTTACTGTGTTGTGAATTGATGGTAACATGTTGCAGCACAAATTTGAAGCTGCAACCTTGGAAATAGGAGATGGGATACAGCAGAATTCTTCTGCATAATAATAATTCATGCGAGAATTTACAGTCCCTATGGCTCCTTAGGGAGGACATAGAAGGGAGCATGCCCATAGTTTTCTTCCATTTACAGGCTATAATTTCCCTCTATGAGCAGAGAGGACATTTTTCTATTGGGTCCTTTTACAGGATACCTCTGCAGTGAAGGGGCTTTCTGACCAAAGCAAACAAAAAAGCATCTCTTAGTTAAATCCTGACATCCTTAGGACTCTGACAGTGACTGATTGGTCCAGGAGGAAAAAAAAACAAGTGGCCCCCACACCTCTGCAGAAATGCAATTTTTTGGTGAGTTACTTCCTCTGACTATAGTGTAAACACTGTAAAATATTGAAAACCCAGTTGAGTCTTGCTCGGAGTGCATTCATTCCACAGCCTTATTGCAGCCAAGTTTCAGGCTGGATGAGTTGCCCTGAATGCAGCTATATTTAGGACTCTGCATGCTAATGTTTCTGTTTGGTGCTGAACCCCAAGGAGCAATTCCAAGCGCATCTCCCGTGTCCCTGTCTCCATGGAAACGGTTCTCCCGCTTTGCGTGCCAGCCCAAGGACTGAGAAACAGCACCACTGGCACCTTCTTCCTTTCTGCAGCTAACATGGAATCTAAGTTGTGCTGTGCCAAACAGGCCCAATCTGATCTCTGCCCCTCATCTTGGTGAGGGAGGTCAGTTTGAGTTGAGATGGATCAGGGCACAGCAAGCTTCATAAGCATCTCCTCCCCTCACTTTTCTAGTCTGGGCATCTTTGTCTTCTAGCTCCATAAGGTTAATCAGCACTTTGTGAAGCTGGGTTAATCAGGAGCACAGAGTCTGGATTCCCGATAAAGCCGTCCAGTGGGGGGGCAGGGAGGAAGGAATGACAGACACATCACTGTGGTGATCTCTAGGGAGCAGGATGAGTCCAGGGCAGGGGACAGGGGAAACTCACTTTTGTTTTTGTATCATTTGAATTTTTTTTCAGCAGAGTTCTTGGGATATATCCATTAATTAATTAAAACAAAAAAGATTTCTATTTTTTGCTTATCTTTAGAAATGGGGTTTTGCTCTGTCACCCAGGCTGGAGTTCAGTGATCTTAGCTCACTGAAGCCTCAAACTCCTGGGCTAGCACGATCTTCACACCTCAGTAAGTAGCTGGGTCTACAGATGTAGTCGATCTCATTTCTTTCTTACTTTTTTTGAAAAGACAGAGTCTAGCTATATTGTCCAGGCTGAGGATTTATTCTCAATGCCTTCTGTGTTGGTGACTGTGAAGGCATGCTACTTTCCATTTATTTCAACCGGCTGACCCAGTTTCAACTCAATTATCTACATTATTGAAGAAATCACAGTGGCCTGTGGGCAAAATCAAAGCAGATTTTCAAACCCAACAACAAAAGCCTTTATTTGTTTCCAGAACCTTTTCCCCTGTGCTCCATAACTTCAAGTCTAGCCATATCAAACTTCTTAAAATTTAATTCGTCTTTTCATCTAAGGTAGAATTGCGCATCTTATAAAGGGTCAAATAGCACTGCAAGGCTTATGATATTTAAAAAGAGAGAATAAAATCAAATGAAAAAGAAAAAAGAAGACAGTGCATGGCTTTGCCTGCTTTACTCTAAATTTCATCTTCCTGGGGGAAATAATTTTCCCTGGTGTTAGTATTTAACTCCACATTTCTAAGAAATAAATTTCTTTAAGTTGGAGTTTTAGATACTGTGTGTGGACTTGCTCTGGTGGAAGATGACGAGGATTTAGTTTTTATACACTCTCCACTTCAGCACAGGCCTCCTCTCCACCCACCCCCCCAATGAGTTTATATCATAGTGTGTAGTCAGAGCAAATATTATGCATGCACATTGTTATGATCATATAAATATTATCCACAGCTGAGCCTTGATGATTATATTCTCTTTTTTCTAATTTCAGAATATCACAGGGGTACAAATATTTTGGTTGCATGGATTGCTTTTCTGCAGTTTGAGTCCAGATCGTAAGTGTGGCCAGCAGCCAGACCACGTACCTTATGCCTGTTAGCTGTGACTTACCCCTCCCCTCCTTCTCCCTCCCACTTGCACACTTCCCATTGAGTTCTACTACCATACATTCACACAGGTGTTGACTGATGGTTCCAATTTAATAGTGAGTATACATGGGCTTTGTTCTTCCATTCTTGTGATGCTTCACTTAAAAGAGTGGTCTCCAGTTCTATCCAGGTTGTTGCAAAAGGTATGTGTTTGCCATTGTTTTTTTATGGATGAGTAACCCTCCGTGGTATACATATACCACATTTTATTAATCCACTCACATATTGATGGGACTTGGGTTAGCTTCACATCTTTGCAACTTTGAATTATGCTGCAATAAACGTTCTAGTACATGTGCCTTTTTGACAAAATAACTTTTTCTTTTGGGTAAATGTTCAATAGTGGGATTGCTAGATGAAATGGTAGGTCTGCTTTAAGTTCTTTGAGGTATCTTCAACAACTTTCCATAGAAGTTGTGCTAGTTTGCAATCCCAAACAGTGCACAAGTGTCCCTCCTCTCCACATCCAGGTTAGCATCTGTTGTTTTAAGATTTGTAATAAAAGCCATTCTCACTGGTGTTAGATGATATCTCTGTGAGGTTTTGATTTGCATTTCCCTGATGATTAGAGACACTGAACATTTTTTGATATGTTCATTGGCTTTTAAACCTACCTGGTTTATCTGGAAGTGTCTCATTTCTTCAAGTGCTTACTATACTATTAATGCTTTACCATTAATGCATTTATGAACTCTCTGACAGAGGTATATGTCTCCTCTCAATACCTTCAACTGCACCAAGGATTTTATTGGTTTTAACTTTTTGTGATGTCATCTCTTTAGGAGGCCCTTTCTCCTACTACAACCTGGACAAGTCACTGTTCCATCCTGTTGCAGGATTGAGTAAAAGTTGTAAGGTTAAAAATAGAATCTCTTGTGTCAAACCTTGGAAAAAATGGAGCTGAGGAAGAGCATGAAAGAAGAGCTGTCATGCACAATGTGCCTGATAATAGGAACTATCCTAAGAAACTTTTCTAAACTGCAGCTTACTTCACAAGTCGCACAGGACTGCTAGCTGCACAAAGACAGCTAGCTGCTTAGATAAGAATACTTGATGGACGCACTGCCTTATAAGCTTAATCCATAGCTGCAGGGTCCTAACAGTAAAACCAGATTGTAAATCACGCTTGGCAACTACTGACACTCACCAATCAAAATTCACCAGCTCTTGTAAGAGGTTGCCTGAGCCAAAGAACTTTCCTTCAAAACAATGTGCATAAGCTCCTCTTTCCCTGATAAAACCCTGACCTTTTCCTTTCTTCTCTGGGCATACAGAAGGTCACCCTGATCTGTATCTGTGCCCTGGATTACAATGCTACTTCTTGCATAAAATCCCAATTAAACCTTTTTACTTAGGGATTAATCTCTCTACATTTTTCATTTTTACATAGTTTAGTATCAGCAGTGGGGGCCACAGCAGACTCTCCGGAGAGATCACAGAGATCAGAGGCCCCTAGATCTGCACTTGGGAACTCTGAATACCCCCTCCCACTCTGTAGGTCACACACCAAACCCGCTCTTTTGTATCCTACTGAGTGTCTCTCTCAGATTGAACTCTGCTACTTTTTTTTTTTTTTTTTTTTTTGAGTTTTCCACTTGTAATTGGGATTTGGTTTCTGAGAGGCCTTTTCCCTTTTCCCGTATATACTCGAGTATAAACCGAGTTTTTTCGGCACAAAAATTGTGCCAAAACCCGAACTCGGCACAAATTTTGTGCCGAAGAAACTCAGCTTATACTCGAGTATATACAGTATTTATGATGATTTTTTTCCCCTACTATTTACAAAGCTTCTTGTTTTTGTTTTTGTTTTTTTTTTTAAAAAAAAAAGGAAAGAAAGAAAAGCCTTTTTTTCCCCATCCTGGTGAGTGTGTACTTTGCTCTCCGATCCATTTTGCTTTCACATGTTCAGACTTGCACCAACTTGCCGAGATAAGTTTATTCACAGTATGGGCTCTCAAAGTTCAGAGGCATGCCACATGGTGCCCCCTTTTCTAGGACTGTGGCTGATGACATGTTCAAACATCATGGGGAGTATTAGAACTCTCAGAGCTTGGGTTATCTTTTCACTAAATAAGAAGGCTAATAAGGGCTATAAGATCAAACAATTTGGGACATATATCTTAATTGATATCTCTAAGGCTCCAAAATGCACGCAGAACTAAAAGATTGCCTCACTGCATAATATTGCCCCCGAACTAGCTTTTCTCTGTAGATTCTTCTTTTACCTTCCCCACATCGTCTTCTCTTTATTTCTGCTCTTATCCAAACTCTCCTTTTCTTAAAACTCTAGCTATTCTGGCATATTCCTTACTTAATTAAGGACACTTGAAAAACAGCAGGTATAACAACAACAAAAAACTCATTTGGACCTTAATGCTACTTCCTAAAAGCAAAAAAAAAAAAAAAAAAAAGAAATTCCTATGCAAAAGAAACCCTTTCTATGCTAGTGGAAAAGGCAAGTCTTATCTTCAAGGGCGAGAAGTTGAGACCAGATGAACATGGTATAGCCTTGTTAGAATAACTCTTATCTTTCAAACCTCCTAACATAATTTAGTCACATTTTTACAGTTAACTATTCCTCATCCAATCCAGGATATTCGTAACTGATTCAAAATAGCTTCTTTGGGGGCTTCATGACTTCTTTGGGCTTTTATGCTACATAACATTTGTAGTATGCCTTTTTCTCTTGTTAATCTATCTTGCATTATTTTAATCCTCAAACCCAGCCAGGATCCTAAAAGGCTGGTACTTCACTTTCTCCAGGGCTTATAAAGGAGATACTAAAAGACATGAAAAAGGCCAGATATATATACATATATGTAATTTTTGAACATTCAAATGTTCAAAACTTATGCCCCTTTCTTTGCGATTTTCCAATTAGGCTCCTGGAAATCGTCAAGGAATGTGTCTCTGATCTTATGAAGATACTAAACTAATTACACATGTTTGGTTTGTTAAGTTATGTTTTTTAAAAGTCAAATACTAATATAATGATAAATCTTCTTTAGGTTATGTCTATGCAGATGTGCTGTTGATGTGACTGTCTTAAAAATTATGTAAAATTTATAAAGGTCTGCTGGCCCTGGTATGTTATCTGTCAGTCATGATTCTGGGTATTATCTTAAGATACTGTATGCAATAGAAATAACTAAATTTCCTTGTTGATTATTGGTTACAATAAATTCTCATCAGATTTTTCACTATGGCCAGTCTGCTTTTGCTATCTATAATTTTGATGCTTTTTAAATCATTTGCAATCAGCTATCGCCCCCAATTGCCTTCAATGAAAAAGTCTCTGACAAGTACTTTAAACAGCTTGCTGATGACTTTGGGATCAAAAGATGAAAGTTTAAAATTCTAATGAAGAAATTGATGGATTCATGGAACTGCTAACTAAGATCAAACAGAACAAGAATAAATTACATGAATTTAAACTGACACAAAAAAAATTATGATTTTTTGACTTTCATGTGAACAATTCTTTTTTAATGTTAATGTTTTATTTTCCAGATTTAAGAAAACTATTTTCTTTTAAGGTATCTTATAGTTTGCAGCAGTATGGTAAAGTATACTCCTGTAAACAATATCGAATTTTTTTCTTTCTATTTGTTCCCTCCAAAATTTAAAAACTACTTACAAGTATTTTTTATTTAGTAATAGTATAGTTATTTATACAAGTTTGATAAAATCTGTGCTGTTTATAATAGGGTACAATTGGGAATACTAATTATATTACTAAAGTTTGACTAGGATGTCATATTTCAAATTGTCTATAGGTACTATAAATAAAATGTGAAGCCTATCTTGATTTGCCTTTCTAGCCTTGAAAATTAAAAAAATAAGGATTCCAACTGGCTGGGCACCTGCAGCTCAATGTTTAGAGAGCCAGCCCCATGCATCAGAGCTGGCAGGTTTGAACCCAGACCGGGCCTGCTAAACAAATAAAAAAAAAAAGTCCAATCTGAAATTCAATTGCTATTCTTTGTGCACTTATATAAATAATCAAGTCAAGTCTGATAAAACTAAATTGCAAACAAATCAGTCTTATTCTGATTATCTTTGGCAAATTTATATGAATATAATTATTAGGTCGTACCCCTGTTCATTGTTCTTGAGTTTTTATTATCTACCTGTACACTGGATTGATTGCTAAAATCTTCTATGTTCTTCCGATCCAATTTTCTGTGATGAAATTACTGAGGAAAGGAAAAAAAAACCTCCCCTTTCCTAAAGCCCTATAAGCTAAAGATGAAAAACTTGATGTAAATTTCATGGGATGAGCATTCTACGGGATTTTTGAGCCATACAGAGAATTCACCATACCTCTTGATGCTGTAATCACAGATATTTGAACTAGACTTCATGCTGTAAACAGCTTTCCCCAAACAATCAAAACAAGAATTTTCACATCGTAATGAGATTCTTACCCCTCTCAATATCTACCTTTTTTACATTAGCTAATGCTTTAGTTAAAAGTTCACAGTCAGTAGCTGCTGTGGATAATTCGACAGAACCTGAACCTAAGAAATTCTTTAGTATGCCTAGGGGGAAACTTCAACATCAACTAATACAACTTTTTGTTCAAATTGTACTAGTGGTGCATGTTATAGAGCAGGCATCTCTGCTTTAATTCAGTCCCATCACAGAGGCAGCTGACATCTATAGCAGGTCCTAGCCAGTTTCATAGGGGTCTTTTGATTTGTTTTAGTGGTTGCCCTTAGGTTTGAGCTCTTGTTTCAAAACCATTGTACAAACTGGGTTTGTTAAGTTCCTATTGGTTTTACACTTTATATTGTTGGACCCATTGCCTGTCCAGTCTGGGCAGGAATGACCCTCCTCATAGAATAATGCTGGCCTAGCACTTCAAAATGATAACAAACACCCATAGAACTGACAAAATTGAACTTCAAAATAGATTCCAGGTAAACTTAACAACAAACTTCCCTTGTTGTGAAATGTGGCTAAAATGGTCTGATTTTAGTCACCAATCAACCACTCACCTTGACATGGGAGCAAACCAACTTGAACGGGTCTATCCTCGCATCAGGGACAATGAAAACCCAACCATAGAATGGTTGATTAGCAAATCTTTTAGACAAAGAACTTAATCAAAAGGGGAAATGAACGTATGCCTCAGATCATAAGTCAAAGAAAAAAGGGATAAGAGGATGTAGAAGTTGTCAGATGCAAAAGGGAGCCACTTGTGTTAAACCCTTGAGAGGTCATGAAGGGAGGGCTTTCGTGAATTATTTGCATGATAATAGGAGTTATCACATTGATTTATCCCAGGAGTCACACAAGGATGGCTAGGAACACAAGGTCAGCTAGTTGCTTTTGCTTGACTTTGCAAGAAGTGTTTGCAAGAACACTTGCTTGACTGCTTGACACACTGTGTCATAAGCTCATCCCCAAAATTGCAAGGGCCTAACCATAACTCTTACAATTACAAGTCCTACCTAACAAGTACTGATACTTGCCAACCAGAACTCATGGACTCTTGCAAGGCACTGCCAGTGTCAATGAACTTTCTTTCAAAACAACTTGGATAACCTCCTCTTTTTCCAGCAATATCCCAACCTTCTCTCTATTCTCTGGACACACAGGGGCTACCCTGGGCTATATGTGTATTCCAGATTGCAATCCTATTTCTTGTATACAACTCTTAAATAAAATATTTTTACTTAGAAATTTTTCACTTTCCATTTTTATATGGATAGTTAAGTCCTGAAATTTTCTTTACTACCGTCCTAGGGATTCGTTTTCTTTTTTGCAAATACTGGATCCCATGACTTTCTTTCTTTCTTTCTTTCTTTGTTTTTTTCTTTTCTTTCCTTTCTTTTTTCTTTTTTTCAGAATCTCATTCTGTCACCTAGGTAGAGTGCCATGGCATCATAGCTCACAGCAACCTCAAACTCCTGAAATCAAGCAATCTCCTTGTCTCAGCCTCCCAAGTAGCTGGGACTACTGTCACCTGCCATAAGACCAGGCTAATTTTTCTATTTTAAGAAGAGATGGGGTCTTGCTCTTGCGCAGGGTTGTCTGGAACTCTTGAGCTCAGGCAATCTACTGGCCTCTGCCTACCAGAGTACCATGATTACAGACGTGATGGAGATCAAATTTCAACATGACTTTTGGCAAAGATAAACCACATCCAAACTACAGTACCATGTCATCTTCTGTTTGGGTATATCCTTTTGCTTTAGATGACCAGTTACTTCCTGAAAAAGAATGCACAGTTGCAGTTTTTAATTCTATCTCATACCCTGTCGTTGTTATGGGTATTGACTTCAAGAACAGAGATCATTTTTCTGCAATGTTTTGAGGACAATGGTTCACTTTCAATGCTACTATTGAGAATCTAATACCATTCAAATTTCTAATTGTCTGTGGGTAACTCACGACCCTCCCACTCTGCCACTCTTATTTCAAGGTTTTTATTTTCTCTAGTATTTTAAAATTTTCTAATGAGGTGATTTGTCCTTTTGTTATTTTTATGCTAGATATTTAATGGGCCCTATTAATCTGGAATTTAGTTTTAGAAACGTGTATGTTTTCCATTGTAAATTTTCTTGTTATTTGAAATCATCTTTACTGGGAAACACTTTTGTTGTTATTATCGTTCACTCCACGGGCTATGGCGCTCCCAGGCTAGTTCTATATATTTCTTACTGATTCTCTTTTTTTTCTGTCTGCTTTTCACATTTTTCTATATTCTGAGAGTTCTTCACTTTATCTTTCTGTTCTGGTGTTCTTCACTTCTTTCAGAGTTCTGGTGTTCTTCACTTTATCTTTCTAAACCATTTTGTGACTTTTTAATTTCTCCTGTCATATTTTTAATTTCCAAGAACTCTGAACATTTCTGTTTTATAATCTTTCTCCCTTGTTTCACAAATGCTGTTTTTCTTTCGCTTTGCTAAGTGTATTTTTCTTGTTTGTTTAAAAAAGTTTTCTTCTGCCTCTCACTCCTAGTTGAGCTTTCTTGTCTGTTGATTGGCTTTCCACCTTTAATTGCTCGAACACCTGGCAATAATTGGCAATCTGTTCATATTACAGAGTGAAACACTGGAAAGAAGATTAGAAGCTTCACATACTTGGACAAAACTGGTTGCCTGGTGGGTTTCATTATAGTTAATTTGGACAAGCTAATTCATGAAAGGAAGGACTCAACACAAATATAGTTTTTTAGGCTAGTCTGTTTCCTAGAAATTAATCCTCCAGTTTCTCATGTAGGTTTTATAAGCCTACGTGATGGTATTCTTAGCACTGGGATGGAAAAGAAGGCTTAAAGAGAGCGCAATCACTTACAATTTTGTAAGTGGTATTTTGCTTAATCCCATTACCAGTGTGACTGTTCTGGCTTTAGCTGTGTCTAGAATCCCAGAATCCAGTCATCATCTGGATCATCATCTCCAATGAATAAAACCCAGTCATCTGCAAGGAGGAGGAAGGGTCACATCTTTGGTAACAGAGGGTGGATTAGGGTCCACGGTTAGGTTTTCTTAATGTAAACTTTATGGCAAATTGTTTGCCTTCAGCCTCACCTGCACCCTATCTTTAGATATCAACTCTTTCTGATGTTCCATAATGTCACTCTGATTACTCTTAAGTCTTCTGCGCTATTAGTTTAGGGTAGTAACTTTCAACCGGTGATGTACCTGAGGAGATCTTAGGTGTACTGTCAAAAATTTTAAAGATCATTAATTAAATTATTTTTAAAAGACATTCAAAGCACAGTAAGTCTATTCTTTCATTTATTTTTTTAAATTTTTTTTATCAACATTATTTAATTATGCCAGAAAAAGTTTAACTGTTTCAAGTGTGCCATGAGATTTTAAAAAAGATTGAAAAACACTGGTTGAGAGTTTATCTTTCTCTTCTTCTAGGTCAATAATCTCCTGTCTCTCTGTCTTCAGACTTCCAAAAACTTCATTGCTCTTGTTTCCTTTCCTAATCTCTTATTATTGTGAATTTTCAACTGTTTTACAGATCTTTATTTACATTTTTGTGGGTTTATAGGAGAAAGTGGTAGTAAGAGTGAGTTTAATTTCCAGCTTAATCAGACATCTTCATGATGACATTTTCTATATACTCTAAGCACATATGTATTTAAGTCTTTTTGCCTCTTTCCTGCCTGGAATGCATTAGCCCCTGTTGGTTACTGAGCAAGTTAACCCTGTGTATCTCTCAAGATCTAATTCAAATGGCATCTCAGGTCTCTAAGCAGAATTACCACTTGCTCTCCTGGGCTCTCCCAGACACTTTGTTCATGCTGTTTGTTTGGCATTGCGTATAAAAATGGCAAATATGGTCAGGCGCAGTGGCTCACATTTGTAATCCTAGCACTCTGAGAGGCTGAAGCAGTTAGATTGCTTGAGCTCAGGAGTTCAAGACCAGCCTGAGCAAGAGTAAGACCCTGCGTCTAAATAAAATTTAAAAAATTAGCTGGGTGTTATGGTGGGCACCTGTAGTCCCAGCTACTTGGGAAGCTGAGACAAGAGGATCACTTGAGCACAAGAGTTTGGTGACAGAGTGAGACTCTGTCTCTAAATACATAAATAAATAAATAATAAATATGGCAGATATGAGAAGGTACACTAACATTTGCTAGTATCTTTACTCATTGCCATTTCTTTTCTGCTTTCATAATTGAGCTTTATATCTTAATTTATTTCTGTATTTGCTTAAATTCTAACATGTATTATTTCTTTTTCTAGAAGAGTATGCTGGTAATATATTTTATGAATGTTTGCTTTGCTGGGAATCCCTTTCCTTCCTCATTAGAGGTCACGAATGCTACTTAAGTTGAGTAATTACCCTGGGGTGAGAACAGAGGCAGCCCCTGATGAAGAGGAAGGAAGGTGTCTACTTATGTGCAAGAGTATCTTTTCCAATTGTGTTGTCAGGACTCAGTGTTAGTGGGGCCATCCGCATGGCCACTGACACCCTTCTCTGACTGTAATGCACTTGCCTGCTGAAGATGCCAAGTGAGAGCAGGGACTGGGGGCCACATTCCTGGCCCTGGATTGTCATTCTTCAGTGTTTGCCCACAGAAGCAACAGGATGAAGGGTACCCACAGCCCAGTGGGTTTGAAATATTTCCTCTAGGCAGCCTGTCCTCAAATATTCTGTAGCAAATTAAGCAAGTCGGCCCTAGATCCAAGCTCTATACTCTAAAATGGTAGCCCAGAAGTGACCTCTCGTTGCTTTAACACTTAGGTGAAAGTGTTCCATGCACCTCAGTTGAGCTGCTTATCAAAGTATTCACTCTCCCCAATGAGACACAATTCAGTAGGAGTAAACACTTTTTGTTATTACATAATTTCCCATATTATTATATCCTTTTGTTAATTCTGGTGGGAATTTTGGAAAGAATGGAGAGTTCAATTCATAGGTCTCTAGGATTGCCGTGTTGATACAAAGGCTGAGAGGTAGCTCTCATTCTTCTGTTTCTGGTGTTTGTTAAGTGAACTGCACTCATGCATAAACCACACACTCAGTGATTCATGTTCTCAATGCCCCATAACTGCTTTCAAATTATATAACCTGTTACATTTAAGCTCTAATGTTCACCCATGGAATTCAACTTTAACATCATCATTGTCATCTCAGATACTTATTTTCCATAGGACAGTTACAGGTTCTGCCCCTGTTTTGAGTGTACTTGGCTTCAGAATCCAAATGCTTGAGTGACATCCATATGAAGTGATGGCTTATTGGTGGGTGGAGGCCACTGCCTTTTCAGGTCTGTCCTGTTTCAGTTTAGCTGGTGGATAATGTGATGTGATCCAAACAGAAATCTGAACTGGATCTTTCACAGCTGGTTAGTGTGGGAAGACAGAAGAGCAGGCTCCTTTTTCCCTCTAAGGGTGACGATGTGTTAGCCACACAACCTTGAGAGCCAGAGTTTTTGAGTCCAGGCTCTGCCCTTCCTTCACTACAGTTTTTAGATATTCAAGCACTGCCTCATGGGAGCTCATAGAGGAGCAGTTGGCAATGTCAAAAGGGGATTCAGCAAGCACATTTTTGCAACTAAGGGCTTGGTGGAAGTGACTGGATCCTTTCTTAGGAGTGAAGGTTGTGGTAGCAAGTATCACCACCATCATTTTCATAGCTACCATGGCCCCCCACAAGTAGGGCCTCATTTAATTCATATAATCATCTTGTAAGGTGGTGTCATTATTCTATTACATAAAAGAGGAAACTGAGGAAGCAGTTGGTTAGTCACTTAGGTATCCAAAAAATAGTTCCTAAATGAATGAATAATGAGTAAGTGACATTGCCCAAGATCATATGGCAAGTAAGTGCAGAGTGGGGAAAATTCTAGGAGATTGACTTCTTCTAAAGTCAAGAACTCTTTCTTTACATGCCTTCCACATATCTGAAGCATTCTTGACATTCAGATGGTTTCATGAATGAATCCATCTCTTCAGCCTCTGCATGTCCCCAAGCTAATGCTTTTCAGATGGAGGTATCATAGCTTACTTGCAACACAGTCAGTGTCATTTATTAAAAAATAAATGTATTAATCAGTCAGACATTAATTAATTAATAAGTGTTGTTATTAATTAATTAATTAATGTATTGATCAGTCAGACATTAATTCACTAACATCAGGCCTGTGCTAAGCAAATGGAAGGGAGATTTGAATAAGATATAGTTCCTGGCCAGGTGCGGTGACTCACGCTTGTAATCTTAGTGCTTTGGAAGGCTGAGGTGGGAGAATTGCTTGAGGCCAAGAGTTTGAGACCAGCCATAGTAAAAGTGAGACCCAGGGTCTACTAAAAAAAAAAAAAAAAAAAAAAAATATATATATATATATATATATATATATATGCACATATATATGTATATATATATTCATGTATATACACATCCATATATATATGTATATATATATATAAAGATATTTGAGGAGCTTCACCCTCTGGGAAGATAGACACATAAACAGGCAAGGAATGCTGTGTGATAATTCCTGCCTGTGACAGGTCAGTGCACAGAAAGTCACTAACCACCCTGGTTTTCTTAGGAAAGTCCCACGTCTGAAAACCCCTCAGTCTTGGGCGAACCAGCATGGAACAAAATAAAACTGACTCAAATTTGGAGAACAATGAAAATCTAAACAAAAGATGTGGTGCTTTGCAATTAACTAAGCATTTTCATTCCATCACCTTGTTTTAAAGCTCTCCCGTGTGTTAGGCTTTGGCAGAATCCCATGGTAACTAGGATCAAAGCCATTTATGGATGTGTTCAAGGTCAAGTTGTGGGAAAATGTCACATATGCTTCACTCAGGAAGAAAAAAATCACTAAAGAAAAAGACGGCAGCACCCGTGTGTGGTGGGGGTTCCAGCTCCAGACTAGGGGTACAGCAGTGTACTCCCCTCCCCCCCAATCCAGCCTGTGTGAAACGGAGGCAAGGCGCAAGCTCCCCATGCACACACCTATGTGCCCAGGCAGCCCTTTCCTGGCCAAGCTGGACTTTGAGCAAGTCAAATGTTGGGATTTTCAGTGACATGGGGTTTAATGAATCCCATGACTTTTGTCAACATTAAATGCTATAAATCATGTAAAATACTCACCATAAGGGGTTGCCTTTGAAGGAACCGGAGAGATGTTAATTTCCCTTAAATTTTTTCAGGGTTTTTTTTTTCCTCTGTCACAAGCAGCAGAAATCCAATTTAAATCAATTAAACAATGACAGCAAATTCATTGGCCTATGGCATTGGGGGCTTCAGGGTCCAGCACTGCTGCATGAAGGTGTCCTTATGACACCAGGGTTAGCTCTTACACTCTCTCATTGATATATATAGTATACATGTGCCCATATACATGTGTGTCTGAGTGTGTGTGTGTGTGTGTGTATACATGTCTCTTCCGCCTTGTCTCTGTCCCTCTCTGTCTCCCTTTCTACGCCTGTCTCTTTGTCTTCATCTCTCTGTTATTCTATCTCTCTATCTGTCTCTGTCTGTGAAAGTTGTCGTAAATTAAAATGTAGTCACTAATGTTATGAAAGCCCTAACAAATAGATCTGGGGAAGGCCATGAAGAGAGATGCTCGTGCTTGTCCACTTAATAGCAAAACTACCACAGAGGGCTACAAAAGCCACAGCTTAGCAGAAAGGCCCCGGCAACCTTACACAAAAAACACCTCCGCAAAGAGAAGTGCCCAGCAACTGCCTGCCCAGCGTCAGACTGGTGTCACCCTCTGATCTTGGTAGCCAAGGATAATTACTTCAAAACAATTATGTAACTCTCCTCATTTTTCCCCTAAAAACCTTTTTCTTTCCTTGCCGCTTCCTACTGCACCACTTTATTGTGAAATGAATGTGTTTTTTCTTAGACAACCTCTCTCAGTTTGCTATTTAGGTTGACAGTCTCTCTGTCTCTGTCTCTGTAACTCCATGTCTCTCTCTGTCTTTGTCTCCCTGTCTCTGTCTCTGTGTGTCTCTGTCTTTGTCTGCCTATCTCTATCTCTGTCTCTCTCTGTCCCTGTCTCTCTTTGTTTCTGTCAGCCTGTGTCTCTGTCCTTTGCTGCCTCTCTGACTCTTTGTGTCTCCCACTGTCTCTGTTTCTCTCTCTCTCTGTCTCTTTCTCTGTTTCTCTCTCGCTCTGTCTCAGTCTCTCTGTCATTCTTTGTCTCTATATCTCTCCCTCTGTCTCTTCCTTTCTCTGCTCCATCTTTCTCTGTGCACCAGCCCAGTCCTAGCCCTATCTGGGCAGGCCTACTCTATGGGACGGATAGAGGAGGCCCTCAATGGCTCCCCAAGCAGACATCTTGCAAAATAGCAACACAAGTGTGAAGGTTCTCCCAAGGTTCACAAATCCATCCTGGAGAAAGATATGGGTTGACTCTGAGATAAATGCTCAGCCCTGGACCAATGCCAGTGTCCAAGTGGACTCAGATACTACTTGGGATAGGGGTCTACCCTTCTCTCTGCAACCTAAGGCCTTCATATACATTATCCTCCAAACTGGAGTCCTTTGCAGAGTGAACAGAGAGTGAATATGTTGCCAGTTAAGTAGGACAAAAGGCATACATCAGAGTGAGCCATGTTACCTGGGATGCAGAGTGACCCTGCAGGCACTCAAAGAAGAGGATCAGGAAAACAGGCCAAGAGCTGCCAAGCCCAACTCACCAGCTCATTCATTTAAAAAAAAAATTTAGAATCATTTCTGGCAATTTTTTTTTTTTTTTTTTTTTTTTTAGAAAATAGCATTCTGTTCCCAAATGCAGGACATCTGAAAAATTTGCTCTATATCCTTAACTAGGACAGTGATTTTTCTGGTATTTGTCAAGTCTCTAGATAATTTAAGCAACAGTCCACCTGCCTTAATGCTTCTTTTTGCTGATGCTTGTATTCAGCTGCCCCTGGCTCCACCCTAATAGCTTCCACCAATTTCAGCACCTCTGTTTTGGAGACAGCCTGAGGCCCAGGAATACAGCCCCAGGCCTCTGGCCATTAGCACATTCCCACCAATGGTGCTCTGGAGGTCTCCTGCCAAGCAATTGCGGTGACGACAAATTTGGAGATAAAACATCCAGCATCCTTCCCGAGACACCAGAAGATAGGGTGCCTCTTTCAGAGACCCCACTCTCTTTTCTACCCTCCCCAGACAACCTCAGCATAGCAGGTGAGTTGAAAGCACAGGCTGTGAACCTACACCATCTGGGGTTTGAAGTCTGGTGACCTCAGCTGGTGACTTCAACTCATCTGGCTTTATGTAAATACCTCAGGTGCCCCAACTGCGAAGTGGAATCACCACTAGATAGCTTTTCTTAAGGTGTGTGGCACATAGTAAATACGCAATTATTGACAACCCTTCCTATTTCTATTACTGTCATTATTATGGGTGGGCCCAGAAATTAGATTCCTCTGTTCCCAGGTTCTTGGTTCTCAGTACCAAAGAATGGTACTTGTACTGAGTCAATGGAGCAAATGAGCAGAGCAAGCAGGTGCAAACAGGCCGAGTGCCGAGATTTGCACAAGAGCTGCTCCTGACTGGCTTGCAAAAGGTTCGGGCTGCATGGTGATGGCTCGAGGTGGTCACTGAAATAATAGAAGAGAATAAGAGCAAGTAAAGTTTTAGCAAGAAAGGAAAAGTTTATTTTAATAACCTGGATAGCAGGCCAGACCTCATCTTAGAGGTGGGAGGCATCATATAGAGTGCAGTGCTAGATTTGATACACAACTTTTGGGGAGGTGTCAGTGGCTTCTTTGAAATTCCCAGGATCTTGATCAACTCTGCTTCCATAACATGTTCCTTTAACAGCTCATATCTGTCTGTCCACATCAGAAAGTGCCAGGGATATTCATCAGTTCCCCCCAAACAACCCACCTGCAAGGTCTGGACTAATGATTAGTCTCATTCCCACAATACCCCAGGTCAGCCTGACCCATGCCAGTCACAAATAGCCTTACCACATCAGCCATTCACCTTGCTCATGTCTAATCAACTGCCTAACCTAATGTTATTACAGCAAAACTCACCCCTGCATTTGAACTTTACAAAGCAACTATTGCTACACTGGCAACCGGCACTTCATCAGCCTTCTTTGATAGTTAGCCATGCTCTGAATCTTCACTACTTTCCTGAACAGCTCCTTCCCATTTTGTTTCCCCCATTTGCTCTGGTTAATCAGAATCCTAATGGGTATCTCTCAACCCAAACCATTTTCCAGTTAGCATCCAGACCAGTGAATGAGCCAAAATGCCTGCTGGAGATGCTGGCAGTGAACTGGAGAGGGAACCACAAACATACCCTCTCAAGGGAATCCCAAGATCTGTTCTGTGTGTCTCTGAATTGTCTCTGCAGTTTCTAAGCTTTCTATGGATCTTGCCTCATTAATCCACTTCATTACAACCCCTATGCTCCCTCTTTTCAACTCTCTTTCACCCTGCCTGTCTTGACTCCATTGCCAATTTTTCTTCCTCTCCTCTAGTATAATAAAAGCAATAACTAAAAATACTTTGTTCCAGGCACTGGCTAAATGCTTTACATCTTTATAACAATGCTACAAGGTAGATTCTTTTGTTATGTCATGTGGTAGAGAATTATTATGGGAGGGCCCAGAAATCAGATTCCTCTGTTCCCAGGTTCTTGGTTCTCAGTACCAAAGAATGGTACTTGTACTGAGTCAATGGAGCAAATGAGCAGAGCAAGCATGTGCAAACAGGCCAAGTGCCGAGATTTGCACAAGAGCTGCTCACAGAGAGCAGCTTCAAGAGATTTGCACAAGAGCTTCACAGAGAGCAAAGTAGCTCTACTACAAAGAGGTGAAGTCTGACACCTCTTGGTATTTAATGCCAGGCAGGTGGGTGCCAGAGCTGGTCTTCTAATCTTTAGGGGATTGCTTCCCTCTGCAGTGTAGCACATGTACGAACAAGTGATAAGCTGTGGATAATCGTATCATCCTAGAATACGTGGTGCAAGACAGTACTTTCAATCTGCATTTCTGGGCTCCAGACGCTGTGTTGCACCTCACCCATCTCGTGATAGGGAACAAATAATCTCTGCCCCTGTAGTTCCCAGAGAAACAGAACAGATGATAGACACAGGATGATAAGATGATTCTAAATACATAGGAGGGTGGTACCAAAGAGACAGATTCTTTGACATGAAACATGCAATATAACTGAAATATGAAAAACTTACCTTGTCTAGTCAAGAATATGTATTTCAGTTAATCTCATACTCCACTTCATGGTTACCAGAGAGCTCAGGGTAAGGTAATTTTGCAAACACTTAGCTGTGCTCCCATTTCTTTGCTTCCAATGTTGCAGTATGTTCTTCCAAAGAATCAAGAGCAATGGCATGATCAGCATTGCTGTGCCCTGTGGAAAGAGCATGGGCTTTGGAATAAAGCAGAGCAGGGATTCATGTGGATTCTGAGCCTCCTATTGCTTGTCAATAAAGAGTGCACTTGTTGAAAGACATTTAGGTTGTTTTCAATTCCGGGCTATTAGGAATAAAACTGCTATAACATTTGTGCACAGGTTTTTGCGTGAACATAATTTTATATTTCTCTGAGATAAATATTCAAGAGTGCAATTGCTAGGTTATATGGTAATGGCATGTTTAGTTTTATAAGAAGCTGCCAAACTCTGTCCAGAATGGTGGTGGTACCATTTTACATCTGCGATGCATGAGTGACCCAGTTTCTCCACATTTTTGACATCATTTGGTGTCATCAGTATTTTTTATTTTAGCCATAGGCATGTGATAATATCTCATTGTGTTTTAATTTGCATTTCCATGATGGCTAATGAATCCATACCATTGATCGCTACTGAATAATGAAAGAGAGCAAAGTATTGATGAATAGTTCGTCATGGAGTAAGGTGAATCTTCTTGGGTGAATCTCTAGAGAATTATAAACCAGTCTCCAATGTTGCAGGCTATGTGATTAGATTTATGTTACTGTGATGGTTAATTCTGCATGTCAACCTGACTGGATCACAGGGTACCCAGAATTTGGCGAAGAATTATTCTGAGTGTGTCTGCAAGGGTGCATTAACATTTGAACTGGTAGCCTGAGACAGCAGATTGTCCTCCTAAATTTGAGTGTCCTCATCCACTCCATTGAAGGCATAAATAGAGCAAAAAAAGGCTGCCCCTCCCTCTAGTAAGAGGGAGCTCCTCCTACCTGCCTGACATTAAACTGGGATATTGGTTCTTTCAGTTTGGTGACTGGAAGATGAGTGGATCTTCTAGACACCCGACTCTCTTCTCTGCCCTCTCCAGACCACCTCAGTGTAGCATTGGAGTTGACAGCAGAGACTTTGAATCCATATAATTTGGGTTTTAAAGTCTGCATGTGACTGATCACTAACCTCGTTTGGTTTCAGGTAAATGCCTCAGATGCTTCATCGGCAAAATGGGAATTGTCATTAGATAGCTTTTCCTAAAGTGTTTGCCTTCAAACTCAAACTGAGACATTGGCTCTTTTTGGGTCCCAAGGCTGCCAGCATTCAAACTAGAGCTACACCATGGGCTCCCTCCCCTAGGTCTCAGGTCTTCAGACTCAGGCTGGAACTATGTCATCTGTTCTCCTGGGTCTCCAGGTTGCTGACTGCAGACCTTGGGGCTTACAGCTCCGTAAAGATATGAAGGTACGAGCTGATTTCTTGTAAGAAATCTCATTATGTATACATATGTTTCCTATTGTTTTTTTGTTTGTTTGTTTGTTTGTTTGTTTTGCAGTTTTGGCCGGGGCCGGGCTTGAACCCACCACCCTGGGCATATGGGGCTGGCGCCCTACTCCTTGAACCACAGGCACCGCCCCTCCTATTGGTTCTATTTCTCTGGAGAATCCTAACAAATATAATAGCATTCTAGATGCACAAGAGGGTGGTATCGAAGAGATAGAGACTCTAGAAGAAGGTAAAACATGAAAAATTTAGCTTGTCTAGTCAAGAACATGTGTTTCAATTAATCTCGTACTCTGCTAAGCATGAGACTAATTATAAGAACAGAGGACAGATTAGCACTTAAGTAGATGACAGGCAGGAAAGAAGTGGATATGGTCATAAAAGGGCAACACAGAGCTCTTTGTTCATATCTTGGCTCTGAAGGTGAATGCATGACCTTATACTTGTGATAAAATTGCATAAAACTAAATACACATACACATGTGCAAATGAGTTCAAGTGAAGCTGTGGACTGTATCAATGTCCATATCTGATTGTGCTACTGTACTGTGGTTTTGTAAGATGTTCTCAATGGGGAAAACTGAGGAAAGAAGGCAGAGGTATCTTTGTATTATTTTTTACAACTGGACACAAATCTACAATTATTACCAAAAAAAGTTTAAGTTAATAATGGGAAATAGCATTCTTATATTCCAGAGCTATGTTAAAGATGAAATGACATGATGTACAGAAGCGCCTGGCACAGAGTCTGACACACAGTCCTCAATAAGAGTAGATATCATGTTTTCTATAACAAAAACTATTGGCTGGTGCCTTGTCATATAATGTGTGGAGGAGATGAAAAGAAAAGCTCTGATCACAGTTGGAACAGGGGGTGAGTAGATAGAAATATGTAAGGAAAAGCAGAATATTTGTTAAAAAGAGAAACATTGCATTATTTAATTTGAAATACACTCTCTATATCTGTAGAATTAGACACATACTCCATAATACATGAGCCAAAGTGTCAACGTAGACACCTGTGGTTAACTAACAGCTTATCACTGTTCTTTGTAAATGCCAACGTCTGCTTCCTGTCTTCATAAATGTTTAGTTGTCTCTGAGCTGTGGAGTACTTTCATATTTATACACAGGCCCTGGGAATTTTGATCAGTGCTTTTGAACAACCCAGACTCACTCCAAGAGGCCCACGTGGTATTAATTGCTGTTAAGGAGGAGAGTGACAGATCGTTCTGTATTCACTAGTCCATGGTGTATTTACTGTGCTCTTTCACAGTGGGGTCCGAAGGACCTGCCTCCATTCCTGTCTTTTACCTCCTCACCATTTGGCTTCATTAACAGCCCCCCTGATTGCAAGAAGGAGGCAGGAAAGAACTGTGTTCCTCTCCTTGGTTTTACACGAGGCATGTTGTTTCAAAAGAGATCATCCTGTGCCGTGTGTCACCTGTGTTGAAGTGAGCTAAGCAAGCTTTCCAGTCCTGTAGTTTTGCCCATGAGAATGGAACCAAGAAGGTAACTGAGAAGATGAGGGTACTCAGAGAGTGTCCCTGACTCAGAGCTAAGCAGAGGCCACTCAAGCCAAGTTCTCCCCTTCATCATTTGTCCTGGTGCCCAAGACCCCCTTGCACACGACGTCCAGGCCAGCTTCCTGGATGCGTGTGACCTGTGAAGTTGCTCTCAAGGACCCTGTGTTTATTTTAATGCTCAGTTGTCATCGTCCTGAATTTTTCATCATTTTATCTTTGGATGTGTGGTTTGTAAGCGAAGTGCAGCAGGGCAGGGAGCAGGCCCGGCAGCAGAGGGGAGATGTGCCGTGTGCCTGCCCACAGCGCTGTGTTACCTCATTCATGGGGGCATCGTGAACTTTGCTGTGCAGCTTTCTTAGTGCTCTCACCTTTGTCTTTGGAAAAGAAGCTTGAAAGAGGTTTATTCTGAGCCAAATTTGAGGACAATAACCTGGAACCACACTCAAGAACTTTCAACAAGCGGACTCACTGTGGTGGGGTTGCAGTTTCATTTTGTACATTTCAGGGAGACAGGAATTACAGGTAAAGTCATGTATCAATATATGTAAGGCATACCTTGGGTTGGCCTGAAAAGAGGGGACTTCTAAAAATGGGTGCTTACAGGTTATAGGTGGGTTTAAAGACTCTTTGATTTGTAATTGGTTAAAGAAATGAAGCTGTGTCTAAAGACTTGGAATGATTTAAGAGAAGGAAATTATCTTAGAGATAATTAGAGATTAATTAATTAGAGATAAGACACACTGGACAGATCCTCAGGCTCAGAGTATATTGAGGGCCTGCAGAGTTATCTTGCATAGCCTTAGGCCTGTTAATGAGTCACACAGGATTATCTACTACAAAGAAGGGGGCCTCTCTTTTCATGGCTAGCAAGTTGGTTATAGACTTAACCAAGACAGTGTCCATTCAGTCAACTGGTAGGGGGGAGCCTCAAGATTTTATTTCATTTCACATCTTGTACTTGCCTTTAGTCTTGCAAAATGGCCAGCCATCCTTTCTAAGACTACATCTCAAACTAAGACAAGTGCTGAAAGTCTTGAGAGGTCATACCTTCCTTTCAAACCAGAATTTGCTTCAAACGAAGAAAGAAGGCAGTGGTGATCTGCAAAACAAAAATGACCAGCAGATGTTACTACACCCTGCCTTATCAGTGTCACTTTTCTGAATTAGTCAGTCACTTGTACCGGAAAGAGAAACATAGGGAAACTCATAGTTCTTTCCTGTTCAGTCTTTCCTTAGTCACCATGAAGGTACAAATATGGAGTTCTGGAAAAATGTGCACATCTGAGGAAGTGAAATAAAAACAGTTGAGTTAGCTGTGTGTACTTTCTACCATTCTGGTAAGAATAAAATACAGAGGCACATGCAAGCTGCAAAATATGAATTATTTAATTTTGGTAATTGCACCTATGGGGTAAGTACTCCTACATTAGCATTTAAAATCAGCATTGCACAATATAAAATGAATGGTAGCATATGTGGTAATAATTTAGACATTCAATAGCAAATAAACCACCGTAACAAGCCAAGAAAGAGATCATGAGGAAAGGAAAAGGCTTTGTCATTTGATACTTTTAATGACATTTTATCCTGCTTATTGAATATGAGTGAGCCCCATCTTTTCATTTTGCACAGGGCTCTGTGGATCATGTAGGTGACCCTGAATGATTTTCCAGACTCATTGGCCTCCCAGAGAAAAAGAATGGATGATAAGCAGCTCTCAGCTTATCCATTGGCTGCTGGATTCAGTCATGGGACTGTTACTAGAAAGTTCTGAGAGTACATGCAGGCACCCATGGACGTTAAGTCCATTTCAGTTGAGATTGATGCATAAACACATATGACAAGACATTAATTTATAAAAAGGGAGTTGACACAGGGACTAACAGTTGCATCCTTATTTTCCCCATAATTCGCACTACAAAAGGAGCTAAATTAGACATATGAAGTGTTCTGATATATTAGGATTATTAGTTGTAGACCACAAACTCAACTCTAGCCTCTTTAAGCAGAACAGAACACTGGGTTACAGAGAAATGTTTACAGCTCAGCCAGCTAATCACCAGATCTGTTTCATCTTTTAGTTAGACACATATCTAGGTCAACTTTCAAAATCCTTCGTGTGCTTAGGTGTGGCCCTGAGGCTGAGTTCTAGCCAATGGATATGAGCAGTCATGATGTGTTCCACTCCCAGGCCAGACCATAACAACCATCCATGTGCAGACCCCCATGCTCTTCACTGTATGTTGATCAACTCAACATAGACAGCCACGGTCACCTCAGAAGCCAGTGTTGAGGATAGACTACAACAGGGTCCCTCAATAACTGTTTGGGAGGAAAAACACCCACAGATCAGAAACCGTCACTTTGTACTTCTCATAAAAAAAAAATAAACTTCTCTTGCCATTGTGACACTTGGAAATTTATTTGTTACAGCAGCCAGCATACACTGAATGGAATTGTTGTACTCATGTGCCACCTGGAAGAAAAACCCAGACCCCACTTCAGGTATAAATCAAATGGTGATTTATTACACCTGCCCAAGTGGGTTGCCGCCCAGAGGGCAAATGGCCCCGAAGAGAAAAGCAGGCTGCCTTTTATACCTTTCTTTGTTGTTGCCATGTGGCAAGCAAGCAAACAAACACAGAAGCAGAACGTGGTTGGTTAGCCCAGGGGCGGGATTACAGAGTTGGCTTAGGGGGGCTACAGCATGGTGGTTGGCACAAGGGCAGGGTTATAGCGAGTCAGGGGGTTACATCGTGGCAGCTGGCATGCAGACAAACTTGGCTTGGGAAATTTTGCTTGAGTAAGCTTTCCATCATTATTTTAGCCATTGCTAGGGGGGTTGGGGTAAGTTCTACCATTGTTTTACCTGTGGCTAGGAGTCTTTGGGGAACTCAGGGAACTTCCTTGTTCTATTCTGAAAGCTGTTTGAAGAATCAACCCCAAGGGGGTGGGGTTTGAGACATGCGGGGACTCAGGCTGAGATAGTTAGAGGCCTTTAGGGGTCCTTTGGCTGGGTACTACAGGTATCTTAGAATTTCTAGAAGGGTTGAGGAAGCATGTTTAGATGTTATAGAGGGAAGTGTAATGCAGCCAAGTGATAGATCCAGCCATACCCTGAGCTCATCCTAAAAGAATCCCATTGCACTATCTGGTATTCTTCAGGCACAATGAGACTTGACCAAGTAGCCCTCACCATGCCCTGGAAAATCCAAACTCCCCTGCCACCAAGCTTCCTACTGCTTTGGATGACCTGCTTTGAGTGACTTCCCAGGTACTTGCTTCCACCTTCCAAGCCTTAAATAAATTTCTTGGTGTACCCAGGTTGCAGACAGAACCTTACAAGGAAGCTATAGTGAAGTCTGTGAAATACAATTTATTGCTACTCTACCTCCATGATCCAGGAGGTCATGTCAAAGGGAGTTGATTGAACCAAACTACAGAATCTGCCCTACTCGTAAGGATAGACCAGAAGTGGTGCAAGTAATTGGGCGATTGAATAGCTTGTTGCTTCAGGTTGTTTTGATCCTTGCAACCACCTGAAATAGGAGTCATCTGCTCAGGACTCCCCCTCTCCTGACTGTTGAAGGCATCCTGCTCTCTCTCTCTCTCTTCTGGCATTGAAAGCTGACCACCCTTCCTCCTTACCTTGAGTCTGTCAATACTTTTATTCTTTCCTGATTTTTGAGACAACTGTCTATTTATAAGGCAATTATGAGCCCTGCCCTTAATGTGATTTTTATGGTGAAACTCCAGGGGGCATTGCATTTACCTTGTTCCAGGTTCTTACTAGACTTTTTGAATATTCCTTATGATGGTGGTACAGGGCAGAGATCTCCCGTTGGGGGCATGTTTTCCTTCTCTATTTTACCTTCAAACAAAGGAGCTTCAGTACCAAAGCTTTCTCAGTAAGGTGATGCAGCAGTCACTTCACCTCACAGTCAGCCAGTGTGATGAGGAGCATGGGCTCTGAAGCCAGATTGCTGCTTTCCAGATCTGCCTCTGCCCTTTTCATTAACAGCTGCATGACCTAGGGGAATTATTCAATCTTTATGGGTTTCAGTTTTCTCCATAAAGTGGAGTTAGCGGGAGTGGCCCTTACAAGTAGGGACGATGAGCAAATGGGTTCACTCACATGGAAGTACACACAGGATGTGATCCCTGGGTGGTGTCTGTTGTGACCAGAAATCCAAGCAACCACCCTAAGTGCACTTTTCTCCTATTTTACAATTTATTTTGGCTGATGATAATCATGCTTTGTTAAATCTTCCTCCTCTACCCTACCCAAGATGATTTCACAAAGTTTTGTGCATTGTGGACTATGGTTTTTATTTTCTGGTTTGTTTGTGTTCTTCTCCAGAATACACCTCTGATTTTATGAGGAGGGCCAGAGGCATATTTGAATTAGAAATGTCAGTATTCAGCGTGCAGGAGACCTTTGAGGAATAAATCTGTGACTTAGGGTAGACCTGCTGAGCAGACGCCTCTGAGCCGCACCATAGAGCTATTCCAGCTCAGAGAGAACATGAGGAGGCCAAAGAAGGTAAGAAAATGTGGGAAGGTGCTCGGAGTGGGGGGTGCGTTTGGCTCCCAAGGGCCCAAGTAGACGCCACATGTGAGCTCAAAGTTCTGCCATGGTCTGTGCTACAGACCTCAAGTCACACGTATGTGCCCAGGTACTTCTGATACTAACAAAATCAGCAAGCTCAAGAGCACTATGCATGGATTTGTAGTTTGGGCCCAAGTCCTGGCCTGGTCAACTGGTAAAAAAGGGTCTCAGAAACTTGCTTCCTCCCAGGGAGCATCAGTTCCCTTCAGCTGTGACATTGGAATCATTGCACCTATCTCTCAAGGCTATTTTGAGGGTTAATGGCATAATAGGGACAAAAGCATTAGCATAGTATCTGGCATGCAATGGGTGCTCTAAGAATGTTATGCAAATTGGACTTGTACTTTCTATTCTGGAAGGAAAGGCATTCTATTGAAAAGAAAATTGCTCTTCATAAGTTTTGCCTATAGCAGTAATGGTGTGTGTGGTGGGAGGAAGCAAAAGACAAAAAAATGCCGAATAGTTTCATCTCCAGCTTTTGAATCTTCCGAGTGAACTCTGTAATTTGGCTTCTTTCAGCCCTTGTGAGGACTGAAAGCCTTTGCGTACGGATGGAGCTAAGGGTGCCCAGCCTCTTCCATTATGGGCTCTGATTTATCATTCATTGCAGCAGAAGACATCTGCTCAGTGAGTTCTTTGAGGGCATGACAGAAAGGGATCTCCTTTGAATTTAGCAGATTTTGTGCCTGTTCAGATCTCCAGTGGAAACAAATGCAAGGTGGCTGAGTGTGACAGCAGAGTTGGCTGTCCGTCTCCTCCTGGGCTGGGGCCCTGGCTAGGGCAGAGGCTCTAGGAGCTACCCAAGAATCTCCAGCTCACACCTCTCCCCCATTTCACCCCCCAGGACTCAGTTCCTACTCTGAGCACTGGAGTAAGCCGTAGAGCTGCTTGCCAGATAGAACTATGAACTAGATTGTGTTCCTCTTAAATGTACATGTTGCATCCTAACATGCAGTACCTCAGAAAGTGAAAGTATTTGGAGATAAGATCTTTAGGAAGGTAATTAACTTAAAAGGAGGTCATAAGGATAATTAAGTTAAAATGAGGCCATTGGAGTAGGCCCTACTCCAATATGTCTGACACCTTAGCCAGACTTCTAGCTTCCACGACTGTGAAAAAACAAATTCCCATTGATTCAGTTCCTGTACTTTTTTTTTTTTTTTTTTGGGGGGGGGGGTATGGCCACTCTAGGAAACTAATATAGTTATCCAATTTCAAACATGAGATAGTCAAATTGCCCCTCACTTTTTACTTGATGCTAAAAGCGACCATGCATGAAAACTGCATGTGAGATTTTGTAATCCCCAGGTCTGTATTGTAAGCAGCCACCACTCACTGCGGCAGCATCCCCATTGCACGGATGAGGAGACTGAGACTCAGAATAGCAACTGGGCTTGTCCACAGCCTCAGCAAAGAGAAGGCACAGCTGGGGTTTGAGCTGAGGGCTGCCTGGCTGCCTGGTCACACTTACTGGCCCTGCTACTTCAGGTAGAATGGGAAGTGGGGGGAACAAAGAAGCCTTGGCCAACCAAGGCTCCTGCCGCACCTTCACCTACAACAGGATTCTTCACTTTGACTCTGGGACGCTTTGGGTACCACCACTTATCTCTGAGGGAGTTAAGACAATTTTCAGTGTCACTTTCATTCATTTTAATTTACTAACTGAACATTCTCTTGTTCAGTTAGTAAACACATTTTAACAGGTTCTCATGTTAAAATGAATTTAACACATTCTCATGTTCAGTTAGCAACACATTTTAAGGTAGAAAAGGAAAGCTGTTATCATGGAAGATAGAAAACCAACGTCAAATCACAAAGTTTAAGGATTCATGCCCCCTGGGGACACGCTGATGTTCCTGAACCCAGGGCTGTTTCTCACCTAACATAGTGGCTTGTAGCATCATGGTGCTGTTGGTCACTTGAACACATAAGCTCCTGAACACTTAATAACCCCACGACTTTTAGGCATTGAACTACCTACTCACTCTACTTTGTCCAGGGACATGGGGCCTTCCTTGAGGACCAGGACTGTGAGTCTCGCACTGTGATGACATCTAGCCCTGAGCAAGTGATCTGATTCTTGAGTGAGGCCTCCTATTCCTGCAGATGAGAGGGGAGAGCAACGTGGGAAAAGGTTAATCAAGAAGATATGTCAAGGAGGAGGCAGTGGGGACAGTCATCGCTCATCAAACGTGTGCTAGTCTCAGTGTGTCAGAGTTCTGTAGAGAAACAGAATGAATAACAGATGTGTGTGTGTACACATATGTGTATGTATTTTTACAGATGATTTATTATAAGGTATTGTCTCACATGATTACAGAGGCTGAGGAGGCCACAACCTGTCATCTGCAATCTGGAGAACAGGAAAGTATAATTCCAAGGCCCCCGAGCTGAATGTATCGATTCCAGTTCAGATCTGAAGGTCTGCGAACCCGCAGCACTGAGAGCAGGAGAGCAACGCCACAGCTCCAGCAGTGAAGCAGAGAGAACATCTAACCTTTCTCCATCTCTCAGTTCTATAAGGTCTCAGGCAGATGAGATGATGTCCACTCATACTTGGGAGGGCCATGAGCCCCAGTGGGTCCCCAAATTCAAATGTTAGTCTCTTTCAGCAAGACCCTCACAGATGCACCCAGGAGTAATGTTGAACCAGATGTCTGGGTATCCCTTGCCACATGGAATGAACCATCACATAGGTGCTGTAGATCGTAGGTAAAGGGGACATGCCCGAGCCTGCGAGGGGCCCAGGCAAACTCACGACATCCTCTGTGACTCAGGCTGATTATTGATGCTGCTCACCTTCTTCCCATGGTGACCCACTTTAACCCTGCTATTTGCTCACTGCCAGAGGCGGCCTGGCCCTGGCAGTACCTCCTACCTCCCCAACACATACACATCAGGGCTGAGATTCCATGATATAACCCATCTGCAGCCCTCCATTGAGGGCAAAAGACTATCAGGAAAACTATCTGCCAAGGAATTCAAGAATGCCCAGGATAATACAAAGTGGAGAGTAGTTTCACTCCACCTCAGAATGTTCCACAGGGAGAGCACTTTCAACAGGGTCTTGAGAGGTAAGTAGGAGTTTTCCAGGGGGTAACAGTTCTTCTGAGCTGAAGGTGGGTGTGGGGAGTAACCTGGGGTAGGTGGGAATAGGACAGGGAGAGCCACGGGGCTAGAATGGAAGCAGGGACACAAAGTAGCAAAGCTTGTGAGCAAACCAAAACTGAGATTGATATGGTTAAACTGGTGTTCTAGAAAGTTTTCTATGGCTGCCTGTACAGTAGGCAGACAAACCAGAAGGAGAGAGACAGCAAGCAGGAAGATCAGTGACTTTCAGTATAAAACTGAACTGAAACGTGAGTTTTCACTGGGGCTGTCAAGCTGCTATAACAAAAACACTATGGATTGGGTGACTAAAGCAACTGAAATTTGTTTCTCACACCTCTGGAGGCTGGGAATTCAAGATCAAAGTGGCAGCCAGTTTGGGTCCTGCGAGACCCTTCTTCCCAGTTACATACACCCGTGGTGAACAGGGACAGCTGCTAATGCCGTCCTGAGGGCCCCACTCACATAACTAATCACATCCCAAAGACATCACCCCCAAACATTGCCACTTTGGAGACTAGGTTTCAACATAGGAATTTGGGGGGGACATCTTCAGTCTATACCAGTGCCCATGTGTAAAAACCAAGTGTAGGGATTTTAATTATTTCCTGTTTTGAATGGAATAGAATGTTAGTTTTCTGGGATGGGGTGGTGTCATGGTGTAGCTGATGACACAACTTGCTCCAGATATACTGGTGTCCGACAGGACTGCAGGTCAGCAGGAGGCTCCCCACTCCAGTCTGTCCTGGTGGACGCAGCTCTGAGGTCATCTTCTGGTTAAATCTTTGTATTTCTCTTTGCTGACCCCCAACTTCCACCCTCCCCCACTCCACCATTTCTATTGTCCTTCCTTGGACCATTCTCTGTCTCACTTGGAATTAAGTGTTCAGGGCAACAGTCTCTTAGCTAGCCTACATTCCCACCTTGTCCCTCCAATCCACCTTCTTTGCTGTTCTAGAAGATGAGCAAGAGCCCTGAGAAAGTAAGTTTGGTGAGCTGTGGGAAGGTCGGTGTGAGGAAGGTAAGGGTCTTCTCTGTTTCTCAGTCACTGAATGCTTCAGGTGATATATGAAAATCTCAGTGGTAACCAGGATTTACTAAACGTTTAACATGCAGGAGGTAGTATACTAAAGGAGCCTGAATGTGTTACCATACGTAAAGATGGCTATTCTTGTCTCCATTGGCAGGTGAGAAAGACTTAGAGAGGAGGTGTAGCTCATTCAAGGTCACAGGGCCCATGAGAGGCTGGCTGGGATCCCGCCCCATGCTGGTCAGACTCCAGGCCCTGCCCTTGCCACCATCACTCGCGCACATCATGGAATATTCATCTTGCATGTACCCTGATGCCTTTGGCATCCCAGCACCTTGACTCATGCCCCAGTTTCTTACCATGTCAAGAGGAGCTGCTGAAGTCACACTGAGGGTAAATGCAGAAAAAGCTCCCAATGGCAAGGGATTTTTCCTCTCTTGAAGGAGACACAAGTAATTACGAGCAATATAGCCTTTGAACAAATAGCCTAAATGGAGGGCTGGAGAAGGCACTTCTGAAGCCATTATCACCAGGGTTTCTCCAAACGGGTTGAAAGGCTGCTTGTCTCAGACGATTTGCATTCTGTTTTCTGTGTTCATGGAGCTGTCAGATGGATTTAGAGGGCTGTGTGCATTCCTATGTTACTTCATATGGCCTCACATGCCTCACGTTGCTTTGTGATTAGCTCCTCTCTCTGCCTGTCCTGCTAAAGCATGACTTCATCAAGGGTAACAAGCCATTCTATTTGGCCCAAAGCAGAAATGACACAGAACCATGGTGAAGAATCAGCACTTTGATGTGGGAACACCAAGTTTGGGAGCTCAGTTTCCTGCTCTGCAAGCTGTGTGACCATGGACATGTTCCTTAACCTCTCTGTGCCTCTATTCCTTCATCTCTAAAGAGGGGATGTGTTCATCCCTATTTCATAGGGTTTTCCTGATCATTAAGTGAGTTGGCAAACATGAAAAGTTTTAGAAGAGTATCAGACAAAGAGGAAAATACTGGGCAAACATTAATTATTGTCATAATATCTATTGCTGTGACTCCTAGGGTTAAGCCTTGATTTAAGCTTCCCTTGATGCTATTCCCCCCCCCCCCCCTTTTTGGATTTCTTTCAATGGTGTAAGTCAATATATCACCTTTGTTATTTAAGTTGCAATGAGATTGAGTCTCTTACTGGTGTTTCCTCAGCCCAAAGCCTCTGAAGAAGATGATGGATGGATGTGGATGGCAATAGATACAATATTCTAGTTTTTGGGTTAGGACTAGGCTAGAGAACAGAACCCCCTCAATGGCTTATGTTTGTGGGGACCAGAGGGGCAGGGCTGGGCCTGAGGTGGGCAGTGGGGAGGTCTTTGCCGGACACTGGTCTTTTTCTGACCATTAGGTGCCTACTAATGCTCATCTCTGAGAAGGGACTTTGAGGGGGATGGGAGAAAAGTCTGGGCTGCTGAATGAGGACGTCTGGAGGGCCCTTGGAAACGTTAAGGGAACACTGAGACTCAGTTGATCAAGCATGTCATGCCCAGAACACAGTTTCTATATTGGAACATAGGGTGCCCGCTGCACACCACAAAGACCCCAAGTATTGGTAAAATCAACAGTTAGATCAGCACTCAGCGATTCTGCAGTTCTCTCCAAAAAAGGGAAAAGAATGTGGGTATGAAGTAGCCTAAGTAATCAATGACCAATAGGAAAGGACAAAGGTGCCTGGAGGTGCAGAGAGACCAACCAGAGTTACACAAACAATTTCAAATAGAGAGACAGAGGAAAGTTACACATCTACAGGGCCCTGTGTGCCTTGCTCTCTCTCTTCTTACTTGTGAGAGGGACCTACTTTCAACTGTCTTTGGAAATGCTCTGATATTTCTCTTTGTTCTTAAATAAAATTTGTCCTTTTTATACTAAAGTCTGTGTGAAGTTACCTTTCCTTTCTGTCCATGCTGCCTGTACTGCCCCAGTTTTACTTTTAGTCTTTACACACTTTTGCTATTGGTGCCATGCTTCAGTTGAGCTTTCTAGTTCTGCTGAGTAATTGAACTTTTTAGCTGTGCTGAGTAACCAGGCCAACTGGATTCAGGAAACTGGGACCCCTGACTCCCCCAAGGGAAACGAGCCAACGCATAGCCCAGCAAGCCTAGTCTAGTACCTTGATCTCAGACTGATGGCCATTGGATGGAGTCAACAAACTTCACCATGAACCATCTGTTGATTTCAGCCAGATATGCTGGGTAATCTCAGACAGTTTCTTTAATTTATAAACCACCTTCAGGTCTTCTCCTCAAAGCTTTTGCCTCTGCTGAGTCCATATACACTCCCCAATGTTTTAGAATGCAGGTGGCCACCAGACAGCAGGGAGGATGGCCAGTAAAGAAATGTTTAAATATGTTAGAGGCTCAGGCTCATTACTTACAAGTCCCAGAGGGAACTCAACTCCCCAGAGCAACCCATGGTGAAACTAGATCAGAAAAAAAGTTTGTTTCAGGGAGCTGGAGAGCCTGGACTCCATGCTGCAGCTGCTCTTCTGAGATAAAAACTGCCAGAAACAACAAGACCTTTTAAAGAAGAGACATGCTGGAGAAGTAGACCTGTGATGATTGCCCAGATCTCTCAGGCCAGACCTGCCTGTAACAGTGGGCACCACCCTACTCGACTTTGGCTCCATGAACTCTGCTTATTGGCAAGTCTCCAAGAAGAGGCTCACCAGTCTCCTGCTGTATTCAAAGAAATCAGGAAGATTTGAGATTTTAACAACTTTTCCCCTTTCAAAAGATAATAAGGTAGGTCACATTCCCTATTTAACCCACCTGACATTTTAATTCTCCTAATGTGCTTTTTTGATGTGTGCAGATGAGGTACAGTGTAGGTACAAGTTGCTATTTATATAGTCCTGGCAAGTGGATTCCATCAGCGTTCAGCTCCTCCGTTCACTCAGGTGCCTTCAAGATCATCAGAAATTCAAGTTCTTGACTTCCCGATAGTTTCTTCTTCCCAGAGTTTGAAAAAAGAATAAGAGAATGATGACCTTCTAATTTCTTCCCCTGTTGTGAGAAGACAACATAGTATAGTATTAAAAATCCTGAGTGAGGAGAAGAAAGGCCTGGGGTTTAATCCCGCAGAGTCAGTCGGGAAATGGGTGCAATGTTCTTAACATAGAGGCTGACCCAGGGCCAAGCTCCAGAAATGACAGTTACTACCGTGACTGGCTAATATCATCGTTACTGTTGTCATGACCATCATCATCTTCCTGGCTCTTCCACTCACTACCCAGTGTCCTCTGTGGGTCTCATTACCATTGTTGTAAAACTGGATAATAGTTGTGATCTCTCAGGGCCGCCAGGAAGAGTGAGTGAGGCAGAGTGGGGCCTCAGTAAGATTTGGACTGCTCGGCAGCTCAGGTCATATCTCAACATATAGTCCTTACGTGTGACGTGTTTGCTTCCTTGCTGTTTTTACCTCTCAGTCTTTGTACTTACCCATTTTCCCAAGCCGCAGAACCACCGAGTTTCTATCCTTCAGAGCCCTGTGTTATCCTGCTAAGAACTCTGGTTGAGACTCACAATCTCCCTGCATCGCCTTGAGCAATTTTCCTCATCTACCCAAGCGCTCCAGGCGAGTGGTTCTCAAAGTGGTACACGGACCATCAGGACCAGAAACACCTGGTGTGCTTGCTAGGATGCCTCACACACACTAAATAGACTGCAGGGGTGGTTTCATGGAATGCATTGGAACACAGTTTTCAGGGGTCCTCATGTGCACTGAGCTGCATTGGATAACCGCATGGGCCTCCCTCTCAGACCTGCTGGTCTCTGGGGGGAGGGCTGCTGGCTGAATGGGGAGTGGCCTTCCCAGTGTCATTGCCCTACCTCAGAGTACATCCCTGGGGCTAAACAAGATGAAAAGCAGAGTCTGTGAAGCAAGAAAAGAGAGCAACAGACCAGATTTATTCCAAAAGTCAGAGATAAATATATTAAAGGTACTCAAGGAAAAAGAGGTAACTATGAACTTCACACGCAGCCACATGGACCTTCACCTATACAAGCTGTAGGAAAATGTTTGCAAGCATTGAGGAACTTGGGGACACCATTGCCAGGCACTCACTAAGGAACAAGCTTCAGGCAACGAAATGTCTAGAGAATCATAGCCATGGGGCCAGTGATGACCATTACATAGGTAGGTAGCAGTAAAAAACGATTAGCTGTCCATACACATGGGTTCTGCATTCATGGATTCAACCAACAGTCGACCAAAAATATTCAGGTAAAAAGTTGGATCGGTAGCGAAGAGGTACAGACTTTTTTTTATTGTCATTACTCTCTAACAATTCACTTAACAATTATTTACATATCATTTATATTTTACGAGATTATTAGTAGTTTAGAGTTTATTTAGTGTGTATAGGAGAATAAGTGTAAGTTATATGCAAATGTCACACCATATTATATGAGAAATTTATGCCTGTGCATATTTTGGTGTTCACAAGAGGTCCTGGAACAAATTTTCCATATGCAAATGACCATATGCATTTACTACACACACACACACACAAAACATATTTTCTTTTATTTTTACTTGTGAAACTTAGTTGTGTAATCCTACATGTTCTGTAGGCTAGGAATAAATTAAGATTGGAAGAGAAAATTATGAAGAAATGGAAAAAGAATGGAGAAGACACAGGAAAAGCAGAGTCAGCTCCCTTGTTGACTCAGAGGTCCAGCCAACCCTTAAACCACATAGAGGGTAGAGACACTGGCTCCCGATGAAGCTGAAATTTTGTGTATAACATTTAGCTCCCCCCAAATTGAACTATTCATAGCTTACTGTCTACTAGAAGCCTTCTTGGTAGCATAAATGATCAATTCACAAACATTTTATATGTTGTATTCTTACAAAAACAGGAGCTAGAGAAAAGAAAATGTTACTAAGAAAATCATAAGGGAAATAAAATACATTTACAATACTGTCTGTATTGATTAACACCATAATTTTACATCAGTTTACAAGATAAATTGCCTCTCTGAAATGGTGGCAGCCACAGCTGTAGACCTTGGTCTGTGGTACACAGCAAGCAATTCAGCCCTTTCCTGTGGTGTCCTGACTTTTCACCACGTACTGGGAGCACTTTCAGCATTACCAACAACACTTCATCTGGGTCCCGTTACAGTATTGCATTAACCATAATGAAAGAATATGTGAGAACCTCAAGACATCACTTTTCACTGTGATACGTAATTTGCTAGAGAGATGATTATCCACCTTCTAAGCAGATACTTGCAACACTGGAGCTCACTACAATAGCAACAGGAAGTGGCTAGGAAATTGTTACAGTAGCATAGACAGTTAATTTAGTGGGGTCATGATTTAATACTGTATCTCCACGCGTGTTTAAATTTCTCTCCACTGTGAATGGTGCCACATGGATCTGTGTGTCACCCCCCCAAAAAAAAATCAATTAATTTTGGGGGGGGGAATGAGGAACAGAGTCTTACCATGTTGCCCTCGGTAGAGTGGTGTGACTTCACAGCTCACAGCAACCTCAAACTAAATCAAACTAAGCAATTCTCTTGCCCCAGCCTCCCTAGTAGCTGGGACTACAGGTGCCTGCCACAACACCTGACTATTTTCTTTTGTTTAGCAGGCTCAGGCCGGGTTCAAACCCACTAGTCCTGGTGCATGTGGCCAGTGCTTTAACCACTGAGCTGCAGGTGCTGAGCATGTTGATTAATTTTAACTTTTAAAAATAGATCTGTGTATATTTTGTGACATTAAATGATAAAATAGGCTAGCATCTACACATATTTCATGCATTCACAACATATCCTTTTCTCTTTTTTTAAAAAAATTATTTCTGGGCTATGCAGTTCATCTGTAAATGTTTCCAAATTGTCCCAAATCTAAAAGAAAAATTCATTATATTAATATTTATTGAAAAATATCTGCACATAAGTGGACCCAGGCAGTTTAAACCCACGTTGTCCAAGGACCAACTGTACTGTCCCAGGTGGAGGGACAGGGATACCTACTAGATTTCTTTGACAATACCTTTTTACCCAAGGTTTGACTTAGGGTAAAGATGGACATATTTATATAATAATACAGCAACATGACATTTAAAATATATTCCTAAACTATAGAGTTAAATGAAATAAATGAGCCTAAAAAGTGTGTCCAGTTGGTGGCATAACCACACAGAGAGAAACTATTACAAGTCGCTTCAAAAGAAAGTCTGTGAGAAGGAAGCAGTTGAGAGGGAAGACCCTTCCGTGGGATTCCTTCTCAGCTGCATTAACACTATAAGCCTGGAGTCTAACCGGGAGAAAGCATCAAATAGCGCCACTACATAAAAGTAAGCCCAGACATACCTAAAACATATTTCCTTTAAAAACATATGGCATTTGAATCTGAAGGCTACATTTTAATGCGAAAGATACTCATGAATTAAATGGTTGATGCGATTTTTAACAGTAATTAATATTTTAAAACAACAAAATCAGGCTTGCTAAACTGACTTTTTCATTACGTGGCTTCTGAAATCTGATGAGAGAGACTGAAGGGAGTAGGTTTTGAAAAGGTTGATGGGGAGTGAGGGCATAGTCACTTGAATTGATTTTTATGCAGAGATTTTTAGCTGCAATTTTTCAGCTGTGAACCTGATAATTAAGGTATCAGTATTTAAGAAGACAAGTATTTTGTCCATCTGACACTCCATGAAAAGCTCAGTTGGACACTCAAGCCAGAAGCTGATGATTCTCTTAGGTTGACTCCTGTCGATATTGAACTATTCCCAAGATGGTCAAGTATGTCTCAAATCTAGCATGATATAAAAAGGGACACTGCAGCTGAATGAAAAAGGAACCGAAATCTACTTTGCACATAAAGTCCTAATTGGCTTTGTATCATCCTCCCATTTTGTTCTCATAAGATTAAATGCTACCTGTTAAGTCTGCCTAGTTAGCTTAAAGTTGTCAAAATGTCTGCAGCATTTTTGTCAATAAAGTTCAGTCTTTTTTAATTAAAATAATTTGGAGGCCAGGTGCCGTGGCTCATACCTGTAATCCTAGCACTCTGGGAGGCTGAGGCAAGAGATTTGCTTGAGCCCAGGACTTTGAGGTTGCTGTGACCTAGGATGCTACAGCACTCTACCAAGGGTAAAAATGTGAGACTCCTTCTCCAAAAAATAAATTTAAAAAAAAATTGGGAGTGTGGTGTCTTACACCTATAATCCTAGCGCTCTAAGAGATTGAGGCAGGTGGATTGCTTGAGCTTAGGAATCTAAGATAAGACTGAGCAAGAGTGAGACCCTGTCTCTATTAAAAATAGAAAATTTAGCTGGGCATTGTGAGGGGTGCCAGTAATCCCAGCTACTCAGGAAGCGGAGGCAAGAGGATTGCTTGAGCCCAAGAATTTAAGGTTGCTGTGAGCTATGACACCATGGCACTCTACCTAAGGAGATGGAGTGAGACTCTGTAAAAGAAAGAAAAAGGAAAGAAGGAAGGAAGGGAGGGAGGGAGAGAGAGGGAGGAAGAGAAAGAAAAAAAGAGAGAGAAAGAGAAAGAAAAGAAAGAAAGAAAGAAAGATTCAAATGAAGCAGCTGGCGACTTCCTCTGGGCCTCTCTCGTAAGTGGTAAAGCATCAGCAGTACCAGGCTGTCAGGTCACCGGGCTGTGTCCAGCAGCTCTGGCCCAGCTCTGGGTACTGGAACCATGTGTACAGCTCCAGTGGCTCTGACGAGTCAGCACAAACAGGGTGAATATTATTTGTCTGTCAAACAAATAAATCAGTAAAGCAAATGTATTAATAAATGGAAGTTTTTTAACCTTTTGAGATATCAGTATTTTCACATTTAAATCTCAGAGCAAATTTGTGCTGAAAAGTCCATGGATCTTCCTAAGTAATTAAAACAAAATAGTTGATTATTTGTAAAGTCTGAGAAAAGTCTGATCTTGGGAAAAAAAAAAAAAAAAAAGAACAAATTTTCAAGTGACTCCTTTTTGCAGACCTGTTCCCTGACATCTCGTTAGTTCCCATTGATCCAGGATAATTCAGATAAGTTCCTGCAGCACAGTTAATTGGAGAAGTGGCTGAGAGGGGAAATGGCTGGTCCTATTGTTGGTGGTGACAGGATTCATATTGATTGGCTTCTTTTTTCCTGGTGTTAATTGAAAGCTACTTATTTCAATTAATGAGACAAGAAAGGATTTTCTGTCATAGTAGAGGTGAAACGAGTCTGGAGAATGAGCAGGAGCTCCCCAGGTGACAGAGGACATGAGGTCAGGGTCCACGGGTTCAGGCAGTGGCACAGCTTGTGCAAAGGCACTGGGGTGCACTAGGCTTAGTGAGTGTTATACTGCAACTTTGTGCCTGAAGAAATATGTCATATCATTTTCCTTGAGAGGAAAGTGTTCTGTACCCCTAAGGGAGGAAAAGTGAGGAGAAAATTGCCATTTGTACAACACCTGCTAGTTGGTGGGCACTAGGCAAGGCACTCCCTACAAGTTCTCGTTTAACCCTCCCAGCCCCATGAGAAACATATTATCTCCCTTCTATAAAGGAACAGACCAAGGCTTGAAGATCACACCTGGCATTTTTACTGAGGCTTTTCTGCCATTAAAGCCTACACTCCCAAGTCCACTGGGAAGTCGCAGGACAGGGAGAGGAGAGACAGAGGTGCCAGTGGCTTCCTTGGCTGTTCAGAGATTTTGGGTACAACACTATGACCTCCAATCCTACCACAGAGCTTATCACTGATGTGACTTTGGACAAGCCACTATGGAGCCTCAGTTTCACCATCTATAGAATGGGAGCACTATACTCATCGGGAAGTAATGTAATGCTTATCAAACTAACAAAGGTATCTGACATCCAGCAGGTAGCTGGTGACAGGGCACCATCAATGATGAGAAGGCCTGTGCTTGTCATAGAACAGTTCAGCATCCAAGGCTCACAGGACCACCCACTGCTCTCTTGCAAACCCTTGTCCTCATAACACAGGTTCTATTACAGGCTCTGCATGTGGGCAGAGGAGGGGTTAAGAGCAAAGCTGGGACAGCCGGCAGCTCCCTCCCACGAGCATGGTGATTAGTAACAATGAACAGACTTATCAGGGAGTTATTAGGGTGAGATGATTAATGAATCAAACAGGCACTCAAGTTTTAATGGATAGTGTTTGCTTTCCCAACTGTGAATGTTGGAATCTAACTCCAAGGAGTCTGGCCACACTGGGAAAGTCCCTCTCCTTACCGTGCTCTCCCTCCTTCCAGGGGAACTGAGCCGAGCCAGGAAGGCTTTAACTTTTCTCTTTTAGGGAAAACAAATTAAAAAAAATAAAATTTAAAACCTCCTGCCATAAGACAGCAAATAGTTGTCATTTTTCTAAAAGACAGAAGTAAAAAGGTGTCCCAGGATTCCTGACAGACTTATTATGGTGTCTCACGACTCACAGATGGGACGAGTGGGAGGTCCGCAGAGGCCTGGGATCGGGGGGTTTGGTTTCCCAAAGGAGATGAGGGAGATGTGGACCTGGGAGGAGGCGGAGGGCAGAATGGCATCGTAGAAGGCGGGAAAGAGCATCAGGACTCAGGATGACACCGGGACTGCAGAAGTGACACCCTGCTTGGAGCAAGCACTCTGTCTGCGCTGGACTCCTCTCCCACACTGTGGCCAGAGCAGGTCCTTCACCTTTCTGGGCCTCAGTATCCTCCTTTGCAAAAAGGAGATGTAATCCTGGGGGGGGGGGGGTTGCTGGGATTAAATGAGATAGTGTAGGTGCGTCGCAGGTGCTTCACGTATTTTCCTTTCCCCTGGGCAGGAGAATTTAGTGAAGGAGCAAGGCCCAGAGAGCTGGACTACCTGAATCCATCTCGACCACTCCCTACCATGTGACCACAGGTGATTCACTTATTGCTTGAAGGCTCAGTCTTCTCAGCTGCAAGAGGCAAAAGACAATAACCACTTCCTTCCTCCGAGTGAATAACATGATAAAAGGCTGGTAATATTGCACACACTGGGCACATTTTCACTGTTTCATAAATGGCAATTACTATGAGGTTAAGTTAGTGCATAGATTTTTTTCTGAAGAAAGTCACTGACAATGCCCCCAAGTTTAGCAGCAAAAACTGAAGGTAAATAAAAAGTAAATGTACCCAGCAGGGGTGGGTCCAGGTTTGCAGGGCCTTCTTCCAAGTTGAGAATGTGTTTTGTTCCCTTACCTATGATTTAAAACAGAAGGCAGCAAATCTGCCTGTCAAGCACTATTAACTGCATATGCTAAATGAACCAGTAAGAATTCCTGCGCACACAACAGGCTATTCTTATCAAACAGTGTAGAATAGAAGCCGGATTGTTAGTATAGACCAATTGTCTGTTCAATAGCCCTGTAGACAGGGTCTTGCATCAGAGAAACCCGCCAGCATCTCCCAGGAAGGATGACTGGGGCTTTGGAGCAGAAAATTTCCATTTGAGACGTGGTTACTAACTTGTCGTCCAACATGAATTGAGACTGTCCCTACAATTGAAAGACGCAAAATCATCTTTAAACTTGACATACCCATAATATCTGGCTGGTGTTAAAGAAAGGCTGTGATGGGGTGGACGATGTCCAGGCAGGAGTCCTGCCAAATCTGTTGTGGTGGCTGTAATGAAACATCCTGGAACAGAAGCCCTAACCAATTTAGGGCCCCAAATTACAGTTCTTTGGAATAAGAAACACATTCATCCTCAAGAATAGTGATTTGCTAGAGAACTGGAAAAGGCAATTGAAACATTGATCATAGGATTGGAGGGGAGATAAAAGCATGTCTGGCTCATAGGCCTCGGCAAGTGTGCAAGTGTGCACTCACACTCAATATGAAGGTGGCAAGGGAGTGTAATCTGTAGCAACTTCTTTTTAATTCTAAGTGAATGCTCCTTTATACCTAACGGTGTACGTATATGGGTCTCTTTAATGTACTGGGGGACTGGCGTAGAATCTCATTTGTCCACCCAACCTTCCAGAGACATATTTCTAATTCATTAATCACTTTGTTCATCCCATTTCTTAATAACCATCATATCTTTAGTAATTCTCAAAGAATTCACCTTGCTGGGAGGAGTCCTCTGACTCCTTTTTCTACCCTATTCTCTTACGAATCCATCTGGCATTTTAAAAATTATTGATTGTTCAGCATAACTTATTCTTTTAGAAATGGCTCTGAAGCTAGTGGTTGTGCTTCAGGCTGGACAGAATTAGTATCTTCCCCAGCACACATTTCCTTAGTAGGTGTCCAGAGACTGAACAATCTAAATTTGACTCTTGACTCATTCCTTTCTTTCGCTTTAGTGCTTATAAAAATAACTAAGAGATTATATATTTTCATTGTTTTCTTATAATTTTGCATTTCTTATGCATCCAGTGATCCAACTCAGGAGTCGGCTACATCATCTCTAAATCCTCTCTAATGGTAACTCTTACCTCTAGTAACAGGTGACCCCATGGCTACCTAGAAATCGAAGGTTCCTCATCCCCAACCCTTTCATTCTTTTTCTTCCCAAACCACATGTTTTAGGAAGTCAGGAACATTCTAGAACATTCTGGAACATTGTGTTTCTAATGTTTCCTGACACTAAAATTGTTCCAAAATCCCAACTGCATGTACTACAAAACAATTCTGACACTAAGCACCCACAGTTAGTGTCACATCCCACAAGTTAAGACAGTCTTCTATGCGACTGCCCCCACTTCAGATACCAAATTGTAAGTTGAATCCTTAGGCCATGCACACTTCTAGCCAACTGGCTACACAATACCCTATGTTCAATAATGCACTAGAACAACATATAGAAATCCAGAAAATGTACACTTATGTTCGGTTTTATTATAAAGGGTACACATAGGGCATGGTCTTAGAGGAAGCATAGAGCTTCTGTGTCCTCTCCCCAGGGAGTTAGGGCAGCATATTAATGTGTTCACCCACCAGGAAGTTCTTCTGAGTGTCAGTGTCCAGAGATTTTATTGTACTTTGATTACGTAGGCATGATTGATTGAATCATTGGTCATGTGATTTTCTCACCTCCTGTCTCTCTATCAAAGTCAGGTGGCTGAAAATTTCAGCCCTCTAATCCCATCCTTGGCCTTTCTGGGGATTAGTCCCCAAACCTGTTGCTATTCAGGGGTTCACCATAAGTCACCTCATTAACATAACCAAAACACTCTTCAGAAAGTACAAGAGTTTTAGAAACTCTATGACAGAAACTAAACCATATATATTTTTTATATTTTTTACACTGAAAAATACCATAAGCAGAACCAATCCAGAAAGTAATGTAATATCTGTATTAATTAACTGCCTAATATACTGTTTATTATGTTTATTAATACAACATTTGTAATACTACCTATGGAGAGAAAAGAAGATAATTTAGTTTTTCTTCTTTTATACTCTGTCAAATTTTGTTCTCTTATTATCAATGGTTTAGAAAAGCTATTTTAGCTTCATAACTCTTTATTAGTGTATCATATAATTTTAAAAATTTGTTTTCAAATGGATGAAACTCATTTTCAGTTGTTCTGGTTTTGTTTTTTAACGAGTAAGTTAAAATTTTCTAAAGAATTTTCCATGGACTAGCTTCTGGCTCTGTACATTTCAAACTTCATTGACCACGTACTGTGCTAGGTGTTGTAGAACATTAATATTGCCAGAAAACTATAGAACCTACCTACCATAATATAGATGTCACATTAGATAAGGCATTATGCTAGAAGCCATTTTTATTCCAAGGCAGCTACTGATCATAGTACATGGAAGTGACTGCAGAAGACAAATATACCCCCACCTAAATCTATCTTGAGGTAACTTTCTTTTGCTTTAGTTCTTCACTGGGTCTCAGACATGCCTTTGATTCCTCAACATCTCTAGGGGAAGCTGGAGTAAAATAGATGATGGTCTTAACTGATTGTGATGTAAACATATTACTTTCCCAAGTCACAAAAATTTGATCTCGACTATGCATTGCTGGGATCCCTCCTAGGCCTTAGGAGGAGCCTATGCAGCTGGGGCCCCCTGAGGCTTGAACTCAGTAGTCTACCAAGGGGCAGAAGGCAGTGGGGGCAGTGGTGCCCCAGAAGAAAGGAGTAATTTATCACTGATCTCACTTTTTTTTTTTTGCCAGAGCATGGTGATTAAAAAAAAAAAAAAAAAAAGACAGACTGATTTTTAATTGATCTTCTTATTTTTAAATTCTCTGCAGACAAGGCATCCCTTTACTGCCTGGGCGTGAAACTGATTTTTAATTGATCTTCTTATTTTTAAATTCTCTGCAGACAAGGCATCCCTTCACTGCCTGGGCCTGAAACAGAGAGCTCCTACCACCCCTCCCTTAATAAGTCACTGCTTAAGTTTAACTTCACAGTTAAGTTACTTCCTCCTCCCAGTTTTCCCCACACCCTCCAGTCCTGACCTCCACTAAGGCAGCCTTGAGACTAGGAGACTGAGAGAGAAACTGAGAAATAAGGAGGGACACATAGGACTTAAGAGAGTGTGCTAGTTAGGTGTGTTTGCTCTGGAACCAGAGTGCCTGGGTTTGAGTTCCAGTGCACCACGTGTTAGCCGTGGGATCTTGGGCAAGTCATTTGACCTCTATGTGCCTCAGCTTTCTCATCATCAAAGGGAGGATAATTATAATTTTTATTTCATAAAGCATTGAGTGTGTGCATGAGAATGAGATACAATGTTATTTATTTCCAGGCACAGAGACCTACATGGATCCTGTGACTTGAAGGACCATAGCATATTCAGAGAGCTAAAAGAAGGTCCCAGGGTGGTCCGAGAGCAGAGGCCAGGAGGGAGGAAGAATCCAGGGAGGTAGGCCCATGGAGGGCATGCGAGGATGCGTACAGATTTTGATATTTATTATCAGGGCAGTGGGGAGCTTTGAAAGCTTAGTTTTGTTTTGCAGAGGGGGTGGAGTGGAAGTCTGATGACATTGAGAACCACTGCCACTCCTGTCAAACGTGGCATGGCTGTTATGACCAAGAATCAAGACCACTTGTGTCAACATGACTTAGTTGTTTATTCCAGGAAAATTTTGCCTGCAAAAGATCAGACTATAAATCAATAAATACGTCTATTGTCTGCTTCAGAAAATCCCTGCAAATCAATCTGTCTGATCTAACAGTCTGCTAACCTGAGCAAACAGAATGCTGGTCCCCCAAACAGTGACTTCTTAAAATTTGCTCCAGTGATATTCACCAATCCTTCCCTTGCCTCACCAAGTAGTTCCCCACCTTGAAAAGCCTGCCTTAACCCACTGACATCCAGACCCCAAGACTGTATTGACATCCCTTTTTCAAGGTGGGGTTCTCCATTATATTAATAGCAGTGATAACTAATAAATTTAGTTAGGCTTTGTTAACAGATTGTCTAATGTTATCTTAGGAATGTAACAACAGGATCATATTTTCAAAAATTATCTTAGGCTGCAGCATGGGGAATGAGTTGGAAGGCAGAAAGGGAAACAAAAGGGTTTGCTTCAGTGGCAAATCTCTGAGAGTATTTGCTTTGGTGGGGGTGGGGGACATCCACAGACTTGGTCCCTGCTTCTGTTTTCTCCTCTGCCTCCAACTCACCATGCCTGCTACTTTGAATAGTGCTATCCCAGGACCTTCTAAAAGGATGTCCCTAAACCTGCCTCACATGCCCAGCGGCTGCCACCTGCTCTAGACCCCCCCATTCCATCCTCACTAGAGTCATCAGATCACAACCAACAACTAAGAGGAAACAAGGATGGGGCGTTGGTAGGAGCTGTGGGGGATTCACCAAGAAGGAGGAAGCAGTGTTGCAAAGGAGCCTGAGGAGTGTTATGCAGAAGAGAAAATTAATTTATTCATTCACTCATTCAGCCAGCCAGTCAGACCTTCCCGAGCATGTCCCCTAAGCTATGCTGCCTTGAGTACAAGGAAAACAAAGAATGGAGATGAATTGAGACATGTCCTCTGATCTGGAGGAGGTTCCAGTACTTTAGGGAGGATAGATCCATAAAGAGAGACGCGTGACCCAGGATGGGGAGTGCAATGCAGGGTGGGCGTGCCCGGAGGTGGAGGGAACAGCCTAGGAGGCTCTGGGGGCAGCATCTGCGCAGAGTTCTGTAGGGTGAGTAGGAGGTTTCTTCAGGGAGGAAATGCCAGGAAAAGTGGACCCACATCAGTGAATATTCAGGTGTTGCTTTTCAAACAGAGCAAATGCCTTCTCTGTTGAGTTTGGTCAGTGCCTCCAGGGATCCAGAGATGAAGACGCCACAATTTCTGTCCTGGAGAGGCATAGGACGGAAGTGATGGGCAAGATGAGAGATCTTGGGCCTGGGGAGATTTGCAGGGCTCAGTTCTTTTGAGTTCAGCTAGCAAGAAACTACGCAGAACACGAGTTTTCCCTTCAGAGAATGCTGGTGCACCCATTTCAGACTGGGCTGGATGGTAGTGATCCGTGAGCACCTGGCAGTAAAGAGAATTGGATTTCTGCCATGTCCCTTTCCCTGTTAGCTGGATACCTAGGATGGACCCAGTAACACCTGGCATTCCTACAGCCTCTTAGGGCTGGTATTTAGTTCCTACTGCAAACCCTTTGAGGGTAAAGAAGGAACAACGGTGCTCTGTTTCTGAAAAGTAGACTGAGACCCGGCAGTGTGAAATCACCTGCCCAGGGTTCCACAGTGAGCCTTTCCAAAGTCAGTTCTCAAGACTAGACTTCCTGAGCCCCAGGTGAGGACTGCAGGCTGCCCCCACTCTGCGTGCTGTCTGCCCACCGCGTCTCTGCCCCTGTCCAGAGGATGAGGCTGTCGTGGAGCAGAAAGCCTGAGGGAATTGGCATCAAAATTAAGATCAAGACCCCAGCCTGCCACTTCTAAGTGCACCCTCAGGCATGTCATTTCATCTCCCTGAATCTCAAGGTTCTCCCAAGAATCTTAATGGGGAGAAAATTGTAATTCCAACCTCTTAAGGTTCTTATAAGAATAAAATCAGTCATCTTGTCAATAATAATAATACCAGAGAACACGTATTAAAAGTGTGCACCTGTAGCACAGTGGTTACGGCGCCAGCCACCTGCACTGAGGCTGGCGGTTTCGAGCCCAGCCCGCACCAGGTAAACAACAATGACAACTGCAACGACAACAAAAAATAGCCGGGTGTTGTGGTGGGCACCTGCAGTCCCAGCTACTTGGGAGGCTGAGGCCAGAGAATTACTTGAGCCCAAGATTTTGAGGTTGCGGTGAGCTGTGACGCCACAGCACTCTACCAAGGGTGATACAGTAAGTCACTGTCTCAAATAAATAAATAAATATAGTTTACCCAGCATTAGGTTAACCCCTAAACCTATCTTGTCTAATTCTCTCCACTAAACAGGCATTAACCAAATTTTACAGATGAATCAGTTAAATCCTAGGTGTGGTAATGTACCCAAAGTCACACAGATAGAAAGAGGCAGAGACTGCAGGAATTTCCAAGCTAGGCCAGCTGTAGCTGAGCTGCAAAGTCTTGTTGGTGTAGATATAGGTGAGTTTGCTTAGAGGGGTGAATGTGAATTTGGGGCATCAGTCACTGGCTCTTCCATTTCTCTGTCCTTCCTTTCTCCTTCTCTCTCTCTCTGTTTTTTGGTGGGAAGGGATTTTTTTTGTTTTTTAAGTCACACAGTAAAATCTTTGCCTTTTGAGTGTACAGTTCTGCGAATGTTAACAAATGTATATCACTTTTTAACCATCAGCAGTCAGACTAATCTCATCACCGCCAGGTACTTTCCCTGAGCTCCTTGGCCATCAACCCTCTCCCCTCACCTGCATCCCCTGGCAACCCTGGATCTGTTTCTTCCCTGTGGGTTTGTGTTTTCCAGCGTGTTGTGTAAGTAGAACCGTAGAGTTTGGAGCCTCTGAGTCCAGCCCATGTCACTTGACAGGGGAATTGGAGTCATCCATGTGATTCCATGTGTCAGCAGTTGGTTCTGATTGTGGAGTTGTGACCCAGGGTGTGGATGGGCTCCTAGCCCTGCTTAAGAAGCAAGGAGTGTCTCTATTTCTTAGGACCTACACATTACTTACTTTCAGAAACTGGGCCCCTGAGATCTGAGCATGACCTTGGTTTGAGAGGAGAATTAGGATCAAGAGATCTCTTTCTGCTTCCTTCAGATCCTGACTCCTAAGAGCAGAGGAGACACTTGAGCCCAGGTGACCGTCTGCAGAGTACAGGATGGGACACCAGGTATGCTGAGGTGGAGGAACAGCATAGCTAGGGCCTCAGAAGTGGGATGCAGCACGCATCATCTGCAGATGAACTCACATTTCATCTTTCTTCTTTCCCTTTCTCCCTCCCTGCCTGTTTGCATCCCTGCACCTGTCAGTATCTTGATTCTCATCTGGGAGGACTGGAAGGGCAGGCTTCCAAAACAGACTCTGACATTATCAGTAAGTTAGCCTCTCTGTTAACTAACCAGCTGCAGGTTTTACAAATCTTCAGGCACTGAGGATTTGAAGTTGAGCTCTTGAGCACTGCTGTGAAAATCGATGCTGCAGCCTACAAATTATAGCCACTAAAAATAGGCCAAAGTCACCTGGTCTTGCTTCTTTAAATGCATGGCTTCTGTGTTTGATGAAAAAAAAAAAAAAAAAAAAAAAAATCCCAGCTAATTAGCTTTAAAAGCCTCATTTGCAGGAGCAGGATAGGTGGGTGGGCTGCCCGTGGGAGGGAAGGCTCACGCAGGAGAGGAGCTCGCTGAAACTACAATTCTGCGAAAGAAATAGGGCAGTGGAAGGAGAGAGGGAGAGGAGAATAAAGGGATAAGCTTTGGGAGCGGTGAGAAGGAGGCATTCAAAATAGCAATGCTGTGAGAAGTCAAGGTTAGGGAGAGGTGAGCAGCCCTTCGCCTGGGTGGACAGTTTGGTAGGTGTGTGGGAAGGAACACGCATGCTGGAAACGTGTCATAAGAAGGTTACAGGCTCAGTGCCCGCTCCTCCTGGAAATGGTGTCGCCATCCACTCTGTTACCCAGGCTCCAAGCTGCCTCGCCACCTCTTTTTTCCTCTTGCCACTGCTGGTGGAGTCCTCCCCATCTGCATCCTAAATTTCTCTCCTGTCCTTGTCACCCACTGTCACTCCCCCATAGCTGTCCCTGGTCCCTGGTCCCTTCTCTCCTGGGCCTTTCAGAGGTCTCCAGGTCACCCACCCACCGGCTTCTGCTTTTCCTCCACACATTTCCTCTATGCTGGGAACAGATCTGCTTCTGCTGTTTACCTGTTGACAAACTCTGAGAAACTCCCAACCATCCATAGATCCCAAACTCCACAGGCAGACAGCCGATGACCTTTACTATGCAGTCCCATCCCAGTGTTTTCTTCCTGCCATTCTGATTACACACTGTGCTTTCAGACGGACCATGACATAAATCTTGGGCATGTTCTAATTGGTCCTTGGATATTTCAAATATTTGAAAATTTCATATACAAATCTAGAATTTCTTTTTTTTCAATTTCATGTTAATATGAGGGTACTTAGGTTACATAGTTTGCTTTTGTAAGGTTAAAGTCTAGGTTAGAGTTGTGTCCTTCACCCAGGAGTGTGCCATATACCCATGCAGTGTACCTACTGGGTGGGGACTTACCCAGCCTCCCTACACTGTCTACTTGAATTTAATTGTGTTTTTCTTTCATGGAAGCTGGTAGTTATTGATCTAGCAATTTCAGACTAGTATTAAGTACATGTAATGCTTGTTTTTCATTCTCATAATACCTCACTTAGGAGAATGTTTTCTAAATCCATCCAGGTTGTTACAAAAAATACGAAATCTTTGTGTTTTTATGGCTGAATAGTATTCCATAGTATTAATGCATTCATGTATTGAAGGACACTTGGGTTGTTTCCAAATCTTTGCAATGTTTGCAATGGTGAATTGAGCTGCTATAAACGTTTGAGTGCAAATGTCCTTGTGGTAAAATGTCTTTGAAAAGTCAGATGGTAGGTCTGCTTTTAGCTCTTTGATGATTCTCCACACTCCTTTCTACAGAGGCTGTATTAATTTGCAGTCCCACCAACAGTGCATGAATGTTCTCTTCTTTACGCATGCACGCCAGCATCTGTTGCTTCAGGACCTTGCAATGTGGGCCATTCTCATTGGGGTTAGGCGATATCTCAAAGTGGTTTTAATCTGCATTTTTCTGATGATTAGGGACAACAAACTTCTCTTGAAAAACCGGGAGGCACAAGACTGAGCACACATTCCAAAGTGGCCCTCTGGTTGGCCCCATGCCCACCATTATCTAGTCTTACACTTTCACTACCTTTCTGATCCTATAGATAATGGATTTTGAGACCATTCTCATATTAACTTTGAAAAACATTAGGGAGTGGCCATCGGCACCAAGCTCTGAGTGGACCTGGGGATATGTGGATGGATAATGCATGATTCTTGCCATGGTGAAGGTAGGTGCTGGGCACAGAGATGGGGAAACCAGCACCTGCCCCTGGAACATAAGTTATTCCTGCTACCCTTGGGGACCCTTATGTCTTTGTTTATGCCATTCCCTCTTCCCAGGATTCCCTGCTCTATCTTTTCCACCAGGCAGAATCGTCTTCCTGAATGAAGTTTTCCTGCCACCCTCTCTTAGGATTAATCCCAGGAACTATAGCCTACTCCACTTTCATGAGTCCCCCCAAATTCATTTCTGGCACATAACAAGTGTTAAGTAAAATTTTAAATGAGACTGACTCAGGAGTACTTAGAATCTTTAAACTAATTTTTTTCAGATGTCAAAAAGAAAAGAATGCAGATCCTCAATTTTTATACCCTTTCCCAAAGAAATGCATTACACAGATACATGTGTCATGGAATCCTGAAAAAGAATTGAAAGGACAATTAAACATACAATTAAAACATTTTTTATTTGAAATAGTTGAAGGGTGTGGAGGAGTGAGTATAAATAAATATTATGTATTATATGTATAGAAAAGACTAACTTTGAAACGATTTTATTATAAGAGAACAAGTTACCTTTTAGTTTTAGATGCTAGCGTACATCTGATTTCTCTAACCTTTGTTTTCAGATCTTTGGGGTAAAATCATCAAATGGACCTTTCTCCTCCAGCCCCCAAACTCATCTTCCATGTTCCTTTCGCCTTTAGAAGAAGATCTGCCATTTAATCCTGTAATTCCTCTACTGGGCATATACCCAGAAGACCAAAAATCAAATCATAATAAAGATATTTGTACCAGAATGTTTATCGCAGCCCTATTCACAATTGCTAAATCATGGAAAAAGCCCAAATCCCCATCTATCCATAAATGGATTAATAAATTATGGTATATGTACACCATGGAATACTACACAGCCTTAAAGAAAGATGGAGACTTTACCTCTTTCATGTTTACATGGATGGAGTTGGAACATATTCTTCTCAGTAAAGTCTCTCAAGAATGGAAAAAAAAGTACCCAATGTACTCACCCCTACTACGAAACTAATTTAGGACCTTCACATGAAAGCTATTACCCAGTTACAATCTAAGAATAGGGGGAACCGGGAAAGGGTGGGGAGGGAGGGGG